>JAOTRH010000025.1:8606281-8639951 GCA_034768845.1 Heliamphora exappendiculata
TATCATAAAGATAAATGACGGTACCTAACTCTTAATTTCTTAGATTACAAAAAGTTTTGGGACAAAAATTGTGTGTTTGTACCTGAGGACCATTTTAGCAGAATACCTCCTTAACTTGAATTTGAAAATTGAGACTCTGCTCTCAATCAACCAAAACATGTAATAACCACAAGCTTTTTTGTCTAGCAAGAGACAATTCATAACCCAAAAGGGATCATACCAATTTATTATCACCTTGATAAAAGGGAACGATGCTATTTTCCATAGAAGAGTTCATTCCTACTTAAAAGGAACAGGGAAATACCATCAGTTTGGTATGGAAGGGCAACATCCAACAGATGACATTTGTTGTCCCCAGCACACAAACAATCACCTCAGCTTATCTAAATAAAAACATTTGTGGAAATATTGAAGTGCTAACAAAGTTAGAATTCATTATTCATTCTCGTCAGAGGCAGCAGAGTCATCTTCAAAAGAAGCTTCTGGAAAGAACAGGAAATGTTTACGATCACCAAACTCAGGCAAATTCAATGCTGAATGAGCAATCTTCTTGTCTTCTTCAGGTATTTTGATGTCACTATCTTTGTTTTCCTATACAAATATAATAACGATCAGAAGAAGCTTAAACATAAGCAAGCAACAAAATCACTTCGTTCTCAACTCATAAGAAATTCAATTAGCTAAAATTTACAAAATCCCAACTAGCTAATGATCAAGCCTGATGGAAACTAAAACTTTTCAGTGAATGTAATGTCTTCCAATCATATTCTCCCAGTCCACCATTATTTAGTTTTCTTTTTCATTTAAATCATGCACAAGAAACAAGGTTATAAACCATCCAGAAAAAAGGAAGTAACAATTGTCTCCAGTTAAGGTTGAACAACTTATGTTTAGGATTCAAATGGATCATGCAATTCAGAGTTTGACACACTGTTATGGTTATGATTATTCAGGTTAAGGGGGTTGTACCGTGATAATACTATAACTTCCATAGCAGGTTATGATTTTTTTTCCCAATTTTATCATATTTTCTATAGAACTTGCGTACCTCGTAACTCAATCCTCGAATGTAGCCAACAAGCAAGATTTGCACATTCTGATCATTTATGTCATTGTTGCTTACATCAAGTAGATGTATTTGCTGCAAAGGACCATGAGAATGCACATGAATATTTTCAAACTGAAAAATGATAAACATAAGAGATAATAGTTGGCTTAGCATGTCCATAACAAGAAGTGGATACATGTTGGGACAAGATCACTGCACGAAAAGCATGAGTTTTTCAGGACATTAGTGAAAAGAGTATCCACAGAACTCTTATCCTAACTGCAGACACTTTTCTTTAAGAAATAAATTTTGATACATTGAGGGAGAGAGAGAGAAGAGAGGTAAAAAAAGGAAGGAAAACAGGGAGAAAATAATTAAAGGAAAAAGTAATTTGTCAATTTCCCTTGTTTGATTTGGAGTGAAGTAGAGAGAAAATAAAGGGAAAAACATTTGAGCTTATTGTGCCTTGTTCGTTGTCTCTTGCACCTACACATTAAAACTTTCCCTCCATACTCTCTTTATACACTTCAGTGGGAAACAAGAAAGTTTAATAAATTCTCTTTCCTGTTTTCTCTTCTCTTCTCTTGCTCTAACCCAACCAAAACATTGGTAAAAGAAGCAATTTTCAAATCTTCCCTTCCCTTCATTTTCTCTCTCAAAACATACAATTGAAATATTACATGATTTGGTTGGTCTCATTACACTACTCCATATACTAGCTAACACGGAGGATTTACCACCATGGAGGAATGTTAATATGAACTTTATTGGCATCAAGAGACTATATTTTATTGAATTTAGATTTTTCTTGCTTTTAAGCTTGCAAGTCTATCCAGAAAAATAAAGTCCATTTTTATAATTTAAAAATGAGTATATCAGATTTTGAAATGTTTTAAACAAATTATGAAGAAAAGAAAAGAGATAGACTCATTGAAAAACTGCTTACAAAAACATGTCAGTTTGAAAGGGAACTATTCAAGGCCTAATTACTCACAATTTTTCTCTTACAAGTACAGCAACCATACTCCCATCCAATGCAGATCACCACCTTGTAGATCTCATTCGTGTCAAATTTCGCCCAACCAAAGTACAATCCAAAAACTTGATCAACAAGAGCAGATTCTCCAATATCTGGATTTTCAATATTCTCTTTCAATAATTTGTTGCATCTGCTTTCTTATATCAAGAAGTACTACAAATATTTAACGCAATATAATGATCCTTTTTGTGAAATCAAATAATATATAGCATCAAAATGCACAAATCATGAGGTTATTACAAGTACACGTTATTACTGTGAGAATGTATATTAGTTATATAAATTCTAGTTACGGGGCAGGTTAGTATTTTTTACATATTTAGGGTTTTCTTGGTTCCTTACATTATATATATATATATATATATATATATATATATATCATGTAATCGATCATTAGTTAAGCTTTTTTAAATTATTATGCAATAATATGTTGGTTTGATGTCTCGAGTTTTTTAAGAAAGCTCTCGGCCTGTTGACCGCTCGAGCAGTCAAAGGTCCGCTCGAGCGGACTTGTACACGAGGTTTCGGGTTAGTGACTGCTCGACCGGTCAGAGATCCGCTCGAGCGGACCGACGCGGAACAAACTTTTCTGTACAACGGGTAGGGTTAAATTCTGACCTAAGGGGCTTATTATATAAGGGTTTTATGTTCATAAAAACCTATAAGAACGTCTAATACTCGAGAGAGGCTAGAGAGAGTATAGAGAGACGACGAGAGGCTCATGTTTAAGGCCATACATAGTGATTGTGAGGTTGAGAATGAAACTTGTATTCTATATTTGTTCAATAGTGGATTGTTTCTTCTCCCGTGAAGATAGGCAGTCAGCCGAACCACGTAAATTCTCGTGTTCATATGGGTGCTCTTGTTCTCTGTTTGATTTGTGTGGATTGTAACCTACGCTCCTATTTCCGCTGTGTAAGGGATTTGTGCACGTTAAATCCCAACATAATAATAGTTTCTTTTTTTTGTTAACATGCTTGTCAGAGCCATAGCCTCACTGTTGATTATCTTCTGCACCTTCTCCATCGCTGGTGTCGTCGTCTACTCCCTCTCTTGCCGTCACCTCCCTCTCGTGCCGTTGATTCCCTCTTCTCTGATGTCGATCAAACTCTCCTTCCTCTTTCGCACGAACTAGCTAGCAAAAACCCTAGTCGCTGACTATCGCAATCCTACTTCCTCTATAAACCCTAGCCGCCAACCATCACACGCAAACCCTAGTTGCCAACTTTTGAAACCTCTAAAAACCCTAGTCGCCGACTTTCAAAACCTCTAAAAACCTTAGTCGCCGACCTTCGCACACTAAACTCTAGCCGTCGACCTTTGAAAAACAGTTCAAACCCTACCCGCCAACCATCACAAGCCAAACCCTAGTCGCCAACCTTCGAAGATCTGTCCAAACTCTAGCTGCTGCAACCCACAGTGCCAACCATAGCAGCTCTTTGCCTCGCTGACCTCCGATGCCCTTGCCGAACATCTCTACTATTACCTGCGACCTTGTCGGATATCTTCACCACCACCAACTACCTCACTGGAACCCCTCTCTATCTTGAACTAGCAACAATGTTGTTTGTCAACCCTTTGGTACTGTTTGGCTACTGTTTCATCTCTTATTCTCCATTTTTTTTCTATGGCCGACAACAAATTGCAAACTATCAATATTCGCCTCCATAGGACCAACAATTCTTATTGGTCTTACATTATGAACAGCTTTCTTCTCAGAAAAAAGCGATAGGGATATGTAACAGGTTCCACCGTTTGACTTACAGATCCAAAGGCTGAAGTTTATAATTCATCTATTGCAATATGGGATATGGAAAATGCACAAGTTCTCACCTGATTCCACAATTCTGTGGAGCCAAGTATCGAAATGAATTTCTCAAAATATACGACCGCCAAGCATGTGTGGGACTATCTTCAGAATATGTATCTTACTTCTAATTTTGCCAAGCAATATGTGTTGGAAATGGCCATTCAAAGCCCCAAACAAAATGATAAGTCGACCCAAGAATTTTACAATGAGATGACAACTTATTGGGATTAACTGGCTCTTATGGAACCCTCTGACTTGCAATTGAGTACCAGTTATCTCCAGTATCGCAAAAAGTAGAGGCTCGTATAATTTCTCATGACCCTTCATGATCGGTTTGAGCCACAACATATACAGGACGTTCACTATATGCACCAAGAAACTATTGAGCATATTAAAAATATGATAAGTGGAGTAAGTTTCTACTTACGCAAAGGACATTGTTGTCAGCCCAGTCTCTTATGGACTGGGGGACATTAGGAAAAGTTATCCATTTTGGTGTGTAGATTGCCGCCGGCTCTGGTCATTGTTGATTGGCTACGTATTCCAAGTTACGCAGTTGTGTGAACCATATATATAGTTGTTGGGATTGCACTCTATGTAAGAAGTCCGCTTTAGAAGTAGATTCAGCCAAAATAGTTGTCCAGATAGCATCCCTATTTTTTCTTGGACTCCGCCTGGTTGCCTTAAGGATGCCCTTCTCAATGAAATTTCAATCCTTTGCTATGTAGTCTTCCATGTGAGCATCGGAACGTGGAACTTGTATGTTTGGATGGAAAGACCTATTAAGCACTTGTGGGTCCTTGATATCACAGTGTTGAGGAGTTGTGGTGTCGAACCTCTTCTCTGTTTGTAGAAGGATGTGAAGGTGAGGCTCATCGTCTTGATGGAGTTCTGTAGCAACCCTTATATATGTGAAGGTGCCCACGTGTACATTCCACATCTGGTCACTATTCCTACCATACAACCCTACATATATAAGGATTGCTACAGAACTCCATCAAGACGATGAGTCTCACCTTCACATCCTTCTACAAACAGAGAAGAGGTTCAACATTACAACTCCTCAACACTGCGATATCAAGGACCCGCAAGTGCCGAATAGGTCTTTCCATCCAAACATACAAGTTCCACGTTCTGATGCTTACGTGACAGACTACATAGCAAAAGATGAAATTTTCATTGAAAAGGGCATCCTCAAGGCAACCAGGCGGAGTCCAAGAAAAAATAGGGATGCATATCTATTCAGGGGGGAAGTGAACCCTGTTAAACCCTCCGAGGGATGAAACTCTGCGAGACATAAATGGAAATGTTAATTAATTATTTTTCTTTTTTTTCAATTATTTAATTTGTTATTAAATATTTATTCAAGGGGGTGTAAACCCTGTTAAACCCTCTGGGGGATAAAACTCTGCGAGGCATAAATAAAAATATTAATTAATTATTTTTTTTTTCAATTATTTAATTTGCTATTAAATATTTATTCAAGGAGGGTGTGAACCCTGTTAAACCCTCCGGGGGATGAAACTCTGCGAGGCATAAATTAATATTTTAAATTTTATTTTATTTTATTTTCTAAACATTTAATAACTTAAATGTATTGATATTTACTCTAACCAACCTATTGGGGTTGGGATACACATGGTACAATAGATAATATTGGATGGAAATCAGTGGGTTTATGTTGTCGGGTAATATATCTCACTTGTATCTAGTGGAGGACAGCTGTCACCGATAAGATTTAAAAGCAAATAGTAAAAAGTACACTACAGTTTTGAGCGGAAAATGTCCTGCTCATTTTAAATTTTGAATTTCAAATTGAAAGCTTCACGAATACGCTACCCCTATTATTATAAAACGTTGTTTTACCATTTTCACTTTCAAGAGGAGAATATGCTCGTGAAGTGGGATAGCTATCTTGGTGATTTTCTTCTGTGATATATTGCCTTTGTCCTTCTCTTTTCTCCGTTATTGCTGTTGATTACATTGGCATACAATGTTGTACTGCTTAGAAGATTATCCCGTGAATTACGGTCAGTTCATTCAAATGTGTGTACATCGTTACTTGACGTGGCAAGTAGGACTGTGGGAAGAGAGCCGGCGGTTACTTCCGACAAAGTTTGTTCCAGCGTGCGAGGAAGAGAGGGAGTTAATATCAAAGCTAAGTTCTTTCAACAGAAGGATTAGCAGAGGTAAGAGGAATTCCAGATCTGTTAGAATATCTTCTTTGGAGTCTTTCATTAAAAATGGACGGAGCAGCTAGCAGTCCGTATCGTACCCTCTTTGCTTATCGGAGAACCAGTCATCTGGGAGGCAGTGGATTTAAGCGTAGTTACCGTGGGCGTGCTCCCTGTCGTCCTTATCCATTCCACAAACATTATAGGGCTGTTCGCGAACTCATTGCAGAGGAGCTGCAGTTCAAAATTGCTCATATGACTATTCCCCTCAGTCAGTCTTTGTCACTTCTTCCTCCTCCATGGATGTTCCTTCCTGGGCTCCATTGTTGCCTACTTCCTCCCCTCATCTGATTCACGTCACAGGAAAGCCCAAATCACGGATTGCTATGGATGAGTGCAATTTTTGTCACCAAAAATGCCATTGGAAGTCTGTCGGCCCTAAGCTAGCACAAAAGGGCTAGGCTTCTTCATCATTCACCTCACGTACCTAGACACCGTCCTATCGCCCATCTACTGCTCTTGCCGCACCTACATCTACCGACACCACCTCTCCCGTCCCCGTCGCTAATAGATCAGTTTCATCAATTTCAGATCATGTTTACTTCTTATGCGACTCAGTCACATGTTTCTCTATCTATTTCTCTATCTATTTCCCATTCAGGTTCTCATAACTCTCATTTCTTAGGTATATCCCCCTTCACTTGGATATTCGACTCTGGTTCTTCCCATCATATGATATCTAATTTGTCCTGTCTCATTTATTGTATTTCTCCTTCCTCACCTATTATTGTTCAAACTGCAAATGGCTCACCTATATCTGTTGTCTCTATTGGTTCGGTTGTACTATCTACGTCCTCATCTTTGTCTATTCCTAATGTTTTCTACATACCACAATTGTCAATTAGTTTGTTGTCTATTAGTCAACTTTTTTATTCTAGTTTTCATATTCTATTTTCTTCTTCTAGTTGTATTGTTCAAGAACAGACGTCTAAAAAGAAAATTGGGACCGAGCGTAGAGCTGGTGATCTATATATTCTGGAAAGTTTACACATTTCAGTGGCTTCCTCTGTTGTTATGTCGTCTTATTCCCTTAATCAGCATTCTTCCCCCTTTTTCATTTGGCATTTTCGGTTAGGTCATTTATCTAGTGAACGTCTAAAAACTTTGATTCAATCTGGTAGATTAGGCAAAGTCTCTGTTAGTAATATTTCTGAGTGTAGTAGCGGTAAACTTACAAATATGTTAGCTTTACCTTTTAATAAAAGCACTTCTATTTCTACATCTCCTTTCTCGATTATTCATACAAATGTGTGGGGTCTTTCCCCCATCACCACCAAAGGTAGCTTCATTTACTATGTATTTTTTATCGATGATTACAGCCGGTTTTGTTGGGTTTATCTTATGTTATACAAATCATATCTATTTCACATTTATGGCCTTTTCCACTCTATGGTTCAAACACAGTTTTTTACTACTATAAAGATTCTTTGTTCAGATTTGGGTAGGGAGTACTTTTTGACTGAATTTACCAATTTTCTTGCTTCCTCCGGTACTATTCATCAGTCTTCATGTTCTGGTACCCCTGCTCATAATAGTAGAGCTGAACAAAAACATCGACATATCCTAGAAAGAGCTCGATCTCTCATTTATCCAACTATGTTCTTGCCATATTTTAGGGTGAAGCCGTTCTTACGGCAGTATATCTTCTCAATCACATGCCCTCTCCTCTTCTTTCTGGTATCTCCCCTTATGAGAAGCTTTTCGGCCATGCTCCTAGCTATTCTTTGTTGCATGTCTTTGGCTCCATCTATTTTGTCCTCCTCAAACGTGAGCAGAGCAAACTTAACTTAGTACTCGTTCTGCTCTCTGTGTTTTCTTAAGGTATAGCTTTCAGCAAAAAGAATATCAGTGTGATCCTATTTTGAAACGCCTATATGTCTCGCGTCATATTGTGTTTCTCGAGCATCTCTCTTATTTTAATCTCCCTCCCAAATATGCCTCTATCTCCAAAGATGCGTTGATGTTTCTGGAACCCTTTCCTCTCGATGTGCCTTCTGAAAAGTTTATCTTTGATCTTGATGTTCCTCATCTACCCCTCGCATCCCGTCCGTTTGAACTTTCTTTTTTTCCCTTAGTTTACTCTCGCTCGCCAGTTAATCCTGCTCCACCATCAACCACCAACTCTGATCTTGCTCCCACTGCTCCTTCGACTTTCGATCCCCCTGAACATCGCTACACTTTGCGCATTCGTACTCCGCCGGTAAGATTTGATTTTTTGCATACTTATTTTTCTCCTTATCGTGCTTTTTTTACTTCTATTCATGCTTATTTTGAGCCTCAATTTTATAAGGAAGCATGTAATAATCCTAATTAGGTTAATGTCATGTCTAACGAATTATCTGCACTTCAGAAAACTGGTACTTGAGAGTTTGTTCCACAGCCTACAAGTAAAAATATCATTGGGTGCAAATGGGTGTACAAAGTTAAAACTCACTCGGACGATTCCTTAGAGCGTTGCAAAGCTCATCCCGTTGCCAAGGGCTTTTCTCAATAATATAGGGCTGACTACAAGAAAACCTTTGCTCCTATGGCTAAAATGACCACAGTTCGTACACTTACATCCGTTGTTGCAGTCCGTCACTAGTCTCTCTTTCAACTAGATGTCAAGAATGCCTTTCTTAATGGCCAACTTAATGAAAAAATTTATATGCCTTTCTTAATGGCCAACTTAATGAAAAAATTTATATGCGTCCTCCCCTAGGTCTCTCTCATCCTCGGGTTTGGTTTGCCATCTCCATCGTGCCTTTTACGGTCTAAAGCAATCCCTTCGTCCCTTGTATGACCATTTTCAGTCTACAATTACACAAATTTCTTTTCATCCCAGCACTCATGATTCGGCCCTCTTTATTCATCATACCTCTATTGGTATCGTTTTTTTGCTCTTATATATAGATGGCATGATCATTACTGGCTCTAACTTCGCCACTATCTCTGAAATCAAGAAACATCTCGTTCAAGAGTTTGAGATAAAAGATTCCGGCCCTCTTCGGTATTTTCTCGATATTGAGGTAGTTTTTTCCTCTAAGTGTTATTTTCTCTCTCAAACAAGTATGCTCATGAGATTATTTACTGCGCTCATCATACCGACGATAAAATTATTGACACCCCAATTGAATTGCATGCTAAGCTTTCTTCCATAAATGGTGTGCCACTTGAGGATCCTTCTCTTTATCGGGAGTTAATTGAGTGTCTGGTCTATCTCCTAGTATTCCGCCCTGACATAGCCTACGTTGTTCTTGTTGTTAGTCAGTTTGTCTCGGATCCTTACTCTACCCACTGGGAAGCTTTACTTCGTATCATCCGTTACAACCAGCACACTATTTTTAAGAGTTTATTATTGTCCTCTACATCCTCCTTAACTCTTCAAGCGTATGCGGATGCTGACTAGGTTGGTGATGTTTCTAATCGCAAATCCACTGGTTTTTATGTATTTCTTGGTGACTCTCTTATCTCCTGGAAGAGTAAGAAACAATTTGTGGTTACTTGTTCCACTGCGGAGGCTGAATATCGGGCTATGGTCCATGTGACTGTTGAAATTGTCCGGCTTCGGTGGCTTCTCTCTAATTTGGGTGTCTACTTCACTTCTCCTACATCTCTATACTATAACAATAAGAGGGCCATCCAGATTGCTCATAATTCTGTATTAAATGAACGCACGAAACATATTGAGATCGATTGCCACTTCGTTCGTCATCATCTTCAGTTTGGTACTATTTATTTATCGTTTGTCACGTCCACCTTGCAGCTTGCCAATCTCTTCATGAAGACTCACACTGTAGCTCGTTTTCGTTTTTTGCTAGACAAACTCTCGCTACTCTCCGGTCTTGCATCATGAGTTTGAGGGGGGGTGAGAATATATATTAGTTATATATTAATTCTAGTTACGGGGTAGTTTAGTATTTTTACATATTTAGAGTTTTCTTGGTTCCTTATATATATCATGTAATCGATCATTAGTGGTAAGTCTTTTTGGATTATTATGCAAAAATAATAGTTTCTTCTCTTTGTTAACAATTACAAACATCGGGTTCTAATTGTGGCAAGCCATGTAGCATCAAACGTTTGTGAGATGGTATGAGCCTGATGAACCTAATGCTTGCATCCTCAAGTGTAATGCACTGCAAACTTGACAGAAAGTTTAAAAGAAAAATTACTCAATACCTGCAGATTGACATAGAAATCCATTGTTATAGAAACCCTTCATATAAAAGGGTTCGATTGGCAACGCATTATCCACCCCTGAAATTATCAAATTAAATGGAATCGATAAGAGGATGTTGGATCAAGGTCAAGAAGATAAATAAATACAGTTAAAAGATTTATACAGTCTTCAAATGGTGGAAGACCCCATTGCTCAGGCCAGAATTCTAGAAGTGAATGAAGCACAGAATCTGCAATTGAATACTGGTCGTCTGCATTTTGAAGTGAGGGGACAGCCACTACCTTCATTCCAGCAGCCTTTGCTGCTTTAACACCAATCCTATTGAATTTGAAATACATGGACAATGTAAGTCTAAGTAAAATAGTCAAATGCTTCCAAGCAAAAGAGTATAGTAGATGGTAGCTGCAATATGGATATGTTCACTGTGGGAGTTGTAGTGCTCAATAACTACAATCTAAACACATTATCTATCAGAACAAGGAAACACCATTCCGGCAAGTCCACAAACTAAATTTAGTTACCTGGATATTGTCAAGTCACCATTTGTCCCCAAAGCTTAAACTGTAGGAAATAGGTTCAACAATGCATATCAAGGTATCAAACACTCCCCATCACGTGTAACTCTGTCTCGCACGTAAAGAAACGAACAAACTAAACACGTGCACCAACACACAAAGTACACAATAAAAAATATAACAGGGAAATACATTACGAGTCTTAAACCCAAAATCTCATGGAACTAGAACTTTAATGCCAATATAAGTCACCATTTGTCCTAAAAGCTTAAGCTGTTAGGAAATATACCAAACAATGTATATCAAGCTATCAAACATATATTGTGGCATATCCTTTCACTATTGAGAATGGATTTTTATCAACTGACATACATGCACAGAGACTAAGTACTAAGAAGAGATTATCTCAATTGAGTAATACATGCTCTCTCTCACACAAGTGCATAGTTATCTCTCACACACAAGTTACAAAATTCATCCTAAGGAGGCTTGTTATAAAGATGTTGAGTATTCTAATGTTTAGCCATTTTAGTATCCCATGCTACACTTTGCCTCTCTACGCAAAGTTAGTTTTAGACCAAATAGATTTTGAAACTTGGTAGATAATTACTTATGTCTATTAGAACCGTTTTACAATTATCATGATGTCACTTATATAAATATTGATGTGGTGTAGAGATCATAATTAAGCCTCATTATTTTCTCATAATAATATTCTACTCCTCTCTTTTCTCTTTTTTTTCTCTTCTCTTTTAACCCTAAATTGCTACTTTACAACTTAACTTAGTATCAGAACCTTTCGATCTCACTCTAGAATACACCAAGAACATCAAAAACTTGATTCAGGGTAAATCAAAAGCGCTGATGCCAGCCTCGTATGGATGATGTCAGTATGACAATATAATCTGTACGGACTGACGCCGTCGTCGTCTACTTCATCGGCTCGTCAACAACATCTGAGATTTATGGTGATTTTTATGATATTTTTTTAATGCCATCTGATGGGTTTTTGAATTATTGAAGGATTTTCGGAAATTTCGAACCCTAGATTGTGATTCGTTGATTGAAGCTCCAAAGTTGCTCAAATCACTCCAAGGGGTACCGTAATCATCTATACAAGGCTTCTTGGACATCCAATGGTTGGTTCGAACTCCATCGACAAGGATTCTAGCTTCCATAGTGTCGGCAGCAAAAATCCTAGGCGCCAACTTGGCTATTTTTGGTCGCAGCATGCTTCGGTTTCATCTCAGATGCCTTTTTTGGTGCTCATAGACTTGATTTCGGCCTTGTTTCTTCTGATTCGAAGTGAATCGCTAGTTTCGATCGTGTTTGTATTTGGTTTCGTCGGCTTCTAGGGTTTTGGCCACCCCCTTGTTGTTTCTCCTGAGTTCTTTGTTTTTCTTTGGTTTGTTTTAGATTATTCTTGTTCCAAGATCACTCTTTGGTGCCTACCTACTATCGGTTTGTTCTTCATTGGTCTATTACTTCAATCTATATCACATCTGGTTATTGGTTCTTATTTGTGTTGTCTCGGCGTACTTTGCTATGGCTGATGCCAAATCTATCAATCTTAAAGATGATATGAGCAGATGTGTGACCTCTAAATGGCTAAATGGTATTAATTATTTAGCTTAGGCACATGCATTTAAAGTTTTTCTTAAAAGAAAGTAACAATTAATATACATCATGGATCCTCCTTCAACCAACCATGATCCCAATTTTGCTAGATGGGAGACTATCAATTCTATTGTTATGAGATGATTGTGGCATAGTTTGGAACCTCATATTGCTACACAGTGGAATTTTGTGATACTTCCAAACAAGTTTGGGACTCACTTGCTAATTCCTTTTCAAGCCAGAGTAATGTTTCACAGGTATATGAGCTATATGAACATATCTTCACACTCAAGCAATCTGGAAAACCTCTATCTGAGTACTATAGCCAGCTTAAGAGTTTGTGAGATCAATTGTTACAACATCGTCCCTTCATTACTGATATACAGCAACAAAAGCGGCATTGGGAGGACTTTATGATCGTATATTTACTATATGGATTGCATCCTGATCTTCATGATTTTAAAGATCAAATCCTTGTTAACGAGACCTTGCCTACTGCGGCTAATAATGCTTATTCTCGCTTATTGCATTCTTCCTTGGGTCACCCATTGGCTATATCTGGTCTTTCTGTTTCTGAATCCTCTGCATTAGTTACCAACAGTGATGGCCGTGGTAATTTCTGGGGACATAGTCGTGATGCTAGTGGGGGTCGAGGCTCTCGTGGTCTATCTTGCAATGGTGGTCGTGGTAGCTCCCGTGGAGATAAAAAATGTGACTTCTGTAATGCAACAAATCATACTGAGCCTTATTGTTGGGCCAACTATGGTAAACCAGAATATGTCCATCAAGTCACTGGTAGCTCCTCTCCAGCCTCATCTTAGTTGTCTTCTAGGCCTTGTAGCAAGGTGCTTCCTTTCAGTTCTAATGATGACCTTACTGCTACACTTAGCGAGTTCGTTCAGATATTGCGCATTGTCCAGCCTTCATCTTCCACTGCCACGTTAGCCAATTCAAGTAATATTACCTATGCTTCCATTATACCTCCATCTTGGGTTCTGACTTCTATTGAGCATCATATTGTCTTAGCAGATGGTTCGTTTCGACCTCTCCACAGTCAAGGTGTCCTCCATCCGTCTCTTTCTTTCACTTTACCCTCTAGTCTATATGTCCCTCATTTTGCCTTTAATTTGCTTTCTGTTAGTAAATTAACTAAAACTTAAGATTACTCAGTAACCTTCTTTCCTACTTCTTGTGTCTTTCAAGACCTTAAGACTAAGAAGATGATTGGTTTGGGGCATGAGAAGAATGGGCTCTATTATCTTAATGCTACTCCTAGTTCTAATTCTCGCACTTCATCCGCCTTGAGTGCAACGGTTTCTCCTCTTCAATAACACTTTCGTTTAGGCCATACGTCTGTGACTAAACTTAAGTTAACCATTCCTGGTTTGAGTCATGAGTCTGTTTTTTATTGTGAAAGCTTGTTAGTTAGGCAAACATCACCGTAGTTCTTTTTCTCGTAGTAGTACTAGTCATCACTTAAGTCATTTGTTGTTGTCTATACAAACATTTGGGATCCATCTTGTATTCTAAGTACTAATGGATACAGTTATTTTGTTATTTTTGTTGATGACTATTGTAACACCCTGCTCTCGTAAGACACTAAACCTGTATAGAGGGATGTGATCCCACCGCAGACTGGCGACTAAAGAGAAAGATAAGAGATAAATAATATTAAGAGACCAAACAATAACTTCTAAGCAACCACAATCCTTAATGTCAAAAAGTATAAACATGAGTCACTAGGGATTAACTATCCCAAGGGCATACATTACTTCTCAAACATCAAAAACCTTCAGGTCTTATACATGAAATTCTGCTAAAACTAAAAACTAAAAAAACTAAAAAACTGGACCAAAACGATTCCTAACACCACATCCAAAACTACTCGACGACATCTGTGGTGAACCAACTCTTAGCCGATCCTGATATCTACAACCACAAAGGTTACAGGAGAGCGCGCTTAGCATTATCATGAACGGAAAAGACAGATATTTAATTAAGGATAACTGAAAACTCTTTCTAAAAATAGTTCATCACATTTTCCACAAAAACATAGAAACTGATACATTTGCTTGAGCATGAAAATATCACAGATTTTACAGAACTTTCTCAATACTGCAAACAGAAATATGTTTCTGGCTCAACCGCCACAATTAAAAATGAAAACTACTTTCTCAAAACTATACTCAAACCCCAACAGTGTCCAAGTAGTCGTCAACCTCACGACCGACAGTTTCGACGGTACCGTAACCTCAATTCGCAATGCACGGACAGCAACGTGATGGAATGAGGACCACTCTCTATCAAGCACGAGTGGTTTGTGCTAAAACCTGAGACTCAACCCAAAAACCTTAAAGGCAAAAACCACCGCTTAACGGGAAACCTCCCCTATAGGGACAAATAAAAAACTCATAATTGGGTAACCTCCCTCATAACGGGATATAAAGAGCCGAAAACCCTTGTAACTTGGCACTTTGGAAACAACACAACATTGACAATTTCTTTTATAATATCATCATGCTTGCTCAAAATATCATCGATAGCACACTTGAATTAAAACATCATGGCATTTGAAAACAACAGGTTCATGCTATTATCAAAACTGGTCATAGTTCAAAACATGCGCTTCAAAGCATTTTCAAGCATCATTTACATAAACTCAAGTTCAAGATAATGGTTAAACACTCTCACCTTATCATATATGCATACGAACCAAGCATTTATCAACGAGCTAAGCTTGCTCCTCGGGTAACAAAACTTCCATGCCTAGCAAGCAAACATGACTTAACCATCAACACGAAGTTCAACACTTCTCAGAACGTGAAGTACTAAAATGATTCGGACCGTTGAATGTTTTCTCTATTTTTTGGACCATGGTTATTTTCTCTTTAGGTTTAAGGGGTACTACGCACTTACCCAATCCTTCACTTGTTTAAGTATTTAACTTAACCATTTATTATTCTTTTACAATCATTAAATTTTAAAGTACCGCAGCATTTTGAGGTACTTAGACTTAGAGTTGGATTATGATTTTTGGTGACGATTTAGATTAAAATACTCTCTACAACCTTTATGTTTAACACCAAAGCCAAAACCTAAGGCAACTAAGTAAAAACCTTGACGCAAAAAAAAACGGTTCAGCACTTGCACAGAAAATTGGCCAGAAAAATGTCTGTTGGTCTCGATTTTAGGGCATCAAAACAAGTCAAAGCGAGCCCATTTTTTGATATGTTCTAGTTTAACATGTCCCCTATAAATCTTATGAAGAGTTTTAGGGTAGTTATTTGAAACAAGTTGAAGATATAAGCCATTTTGTAAAATAGGTTCTGTCAGCCATCAAACCCTCAGCAGAACCGGCTTTGAACAGAGAGTTTGAAATGGGTTTAAAGGACTTTTCCAAAATATCTAGGTCTGATTTTTGGACAGTAAATAGTTCAATATGTTACCTATAATATTCATGTAGACCACTTTTGGAGTAGGTCACTAAAAATAAGGGTTTTTGGTTATACAAAAATATGTGACAGAAGCGTCTTTAAAAGCCTGAACCTCAACAGAGAAATTCATAGGGTTTTTGAGTCATCAAACCTTAATATTTTGGGCTCATTTTTTGTGGATAGCTAGATATACATGTTATCTACAACTTTTATGTTTTGACCAAAACTCGGGTCGCATTTTAAACTAGAGTTTTTAGGTCTGCAATGTTAACTGGTCTGAAACCGACACATTTTGGTATAAATGCAATATCTCGAGTTCTACTCACTCAAATGAGTTCAAACCAATTTTGGATGAAAGATAGCACAAAAACCTAGGTCTGTACATAAAGAAGATGCTAAGATCATTTTTCTACATTGAGTTATGAAGTTCCAAAGATCAGGGCAGAGAGCTCAAATCGCTCATAACTCAGACCTATCTTGGTTCTAGCCTCTTAGTGTCATGTATGTAAGTTTTTTGCCCATCTTCTTTGTATACATGTGTTGAACCTCAATATGCCAATGTTCCAGAGCTTACATAAATCATGGAACCCATGGAAAAACTCATATCAACTAATGAATTCAACATTCATACCCAACAATCCAACAATCCCACCATAACGCCTTTATTTTTTTGAGTTTTCGGTTCTTGACCTTAGATTTGTGTTTGAAAATAATGAAAGAAGTATCTTATATGTATAAAATCAGAAGTGTTTGAGTCTTGATTACCTTGTTTAGAAGTTGTTTATTGATGATGGAAGGCCTTGGACTTAGCTTTAGCTCCATGGATTCCCAAATTTCCTTGGTTCTTCCTCCTCCTTTCTTCTTCTTTCTTTGTCTCTCTCTCCCTCACCTCACTAATGCCGAAATTTCTAAGGGGAAGAATAGAGGTTTTGGGTTCTTTTTATCGAGAAAAGTCAAGTAGGAAGCTTCCTTGAGAAGCTTGGTTAATCATGGTTGGATTTAGTTAACTTGAGTTGCTTTTTTACTAACCTTGGTTTAGGAAACTTGGCAACCAAGTTTGGCACATTCTCCTAGGTGACTAGCCACTTGAGTATATATATATATATATATATATATATTACATATATCAAAATATTTTTTTTTATTTAATTATAGGAGAAAATTCGAATATTTTTACATAGGTTAGTTTCTTGACCTTTTCGAGCTTAACTCTTGTTTTAAACAACTTGAACTTATAACTTTGAATTCTTATCCTCAATATTAGGGTTTTAATATATGCTTGTGTGGTTCCCACTCTATCCCAGATCTTGGGCTCGAAAAGGTTAAACGGTTGGGCCGATTCTTCTTACCGAACTTGGGTTCAAGATTTCGTTTCTTTTGAGATGTTCTTTCTTTTCTATTCGTATCTTTGAGTTCGGGTTATTACAATCTATCCTCCTTTAAGAAATTTTGTCCTCGAAATTTACATATCTTGCTCGAAGAGACGTGGTTATTTCTCATGATAAGGCTTTAAAGCCACAATTCAATCTAATAGTTTCTAACACACGATCCTATTCAAGAATTCAAAATGCAATGAAAGGCCAACACTCATCCTTAAAAGGAACAACAACCCAATGCCTTTGAAGACCAATCCTCACCCTTACTGGGCTTCGCACGATACCTTTGTAGGACTTACACACACACCTTTACCAGGCTTACACACACCCTCACAAGACAAAACTCTTTTAGATTAATCATACTCTTCCATAGTGGCACCTTTAGGAACACAGTCTCCCACTACAAACTCCCGGTCGCTTCTCCGATTATCTGCATAACTCTTCTGCTTGTCTTGCGATTGCTTCAATCTCTCTCGGATCAACTTAATCAACTATCTTGGGTTCAAGCAACTTCCTTTCTCCAACTTCTTTCCAACAAATTGGGCTTCAACATTTCCTGCCGTACAACACTTCGTAACGAGCCATCCATGTGGTTGACTGAAAACTATTGTTATATGCGAACTTGACCAGCGACAAATGTTCTTCCCAGCTTCCAGCAAAGTCTAGAACACATGCTCTTAGCATATCTTCTAAAGTTTGAATTGTCCTCTCCGATTGACCGTTAGTTTGCGGATGGAAAGCCGTGCTAAACTTTAGAATAGTCCCCAATGCTTCTTATAAGCTTGACCAAAACCTGAAAGTAAAACGTGGGTCTTTGTCCGATACTATAGAAACCGGTACTCCGTGTAGCCTAACGATCTCATCAATATAAAACCCGTGCAAACCGATCCATAGAATACGTCATCTTTATTGATAGGTAGTGAGCTGACTTCGTCAACCTATCTACAATTACCCAAATAGCATCATTTCCCTTAGGTGTTTGAGGAAATCCGATTACGAAATCCATAGTAATATGTTCCCACTTCCACTCGGGTACAGGTAACGATTGTAGTAGTCCTGCTGGCTTCTGGTGTTCAATCTTAACTTACTAACATACTAAACATCTTGTCACGAAATTCGTTACGTCCTTCTTCGTCCCACTCCACCAGTATCTTTCCTTTAAATCTCTATATAACTTCGTACTTCCCAGGTGCATGGTGTATGTTGAGTTATGCGCTTCATCTAAGATCTGCCTCCTCAAGTCCCCATTATTGGGCACATACAATCTGTGACCGAACCACAATACGTCATCTCGAACTTCAAATTATATCTTCCCTTTAGTTGCTGCTTCCTCCCTTATCTTATCCACTTGATTATCCGCCAATTGAGCTGCTCGAATTTGATCTAATAAGATTGGTCTTACGCTCAGAGTTGCTAATAAGCCTCCATTCTTTCCTATGGCAAGATGGTAACTAAGCGTTTGCATTTCAGAAAAAGCACCAGCTCATACCGCTCGTAGATTCGCTATTTTTCCCGATGATTTCTGGCTTAAGGCATTTGTCACGACGTTAGCCATCCCCGGATGATAGTGAATTGTGCAGTCATAATCCTTAATTAATTACATTCAACTCCTTTGCCTCAAGTTCAGCTCTTTCTGGGTGAAAATATACTTCAAGCTATGATGATTCGTAAAGATCTTACAAGCGTACAAATAATGTCTCCATATCTGCTAACTCTAGATCGTGAGTAGGATAATTTTTCTCATGAGGTTTTAATTGTCTGGATGCATAGACGATAACCTTCTCGTGTTGCATCAAAACGCAACACAAACCTTGGTGTGACGTGTCACTATAAATAACAAAGCCCTCGTTTGCTGACGAAAGGGTAAGCGCAGGTGCTGACACCAGTTTGAACTTCAACTCTTGAAAACTCCGTTCGCATCCGTCGGACCATTCAAACTTGACATTTTTCTGAGCCAACTGAGTCAAGGGTTTCGCAATCAGGGAAAAGTCCCAAATAAAATGCCGGTAATAACCAGCTAGCCCCAAAAAGTTTCGTATCTCTATCACACTAGTTGGCCTCTTCCAATTGACCACCACTTCCACTTTCATTGGGTCCACTTGTATTCCCTCTCCGGATATAACATGACCCAGAAACACCACTCGATCCAACCAAAACTCACTTTTCGAATTTTGCATAAAACTAGTGCTTTCTTAGGATCTACAAAGAAATCTTCAAATGTTCCCTGTGTTCCTCCTCACTCCGAAAATATACCCGAATGTCGTCTATGAACACAATCACGAATTGGCTAAGAAAGCTTCTAAACACCCGATCCATCAGGTCCATAAACACAGCTGGTGCATTCGTTAACCCGAAAGGCATCACAGCAAATTCATAATGCTCGTAACGAGTCCTAAAGGCAGTCTTGGGTGTATCTAACTCCCACACTTTCAATTGATGGTATCCTACCCTCAAGTCTATCTTTGAGAATACTCTGGCTCCTTGCAGCTAGTCGAACAGGTCGTCTACCCAAGGCAAAGGATGCTTGTTATTGACGATAACCCTATTCAATTATCAATAGGCGATATACATACTCAGTGTTCCATCCTTCTTTTTCACGAACAGTACATGTGCTCCCCATGGTGAGACACTAGGTCGAATGAATCATTTTCTAATAACTCCTGTAATTGTTCCTTCAACTCTATTAGCTCAGCAGGTGACATTCTATGGGGAGGAATAGATATAGGTGTTATGCCCAAATAGAGATCGACTGTAAACTCCACTTCTCAGTTTGGGGGTAATCCTAGTAAATCATCTGAAAAAACGTCTAGAAACTCACAAATCACTGGTACCTCCAAAAGCTTTTTTTCTTCCATCTCTACGTCCATCACATGTGCCAAAAACCCCTAGCAACCCCTCTTCAACATCTTCGAAGTCTTAATGGCCGACACAATACGGATAGATGTTCTACTCTTGTCCCTTTGAAAAACTAATTCCTCCTCCCCGGGTATCCTAAAGATTACTCTTTTCCTAAAACAATCTAGCGGCGCATGGTAAGATGACAATAGTCCATCCCAAGAATCAAGTCAAACTCAAACATAACCAAAGGCATCAAATCTACCAACATCTCCCTATCTTCTATCTTCAACACACAATCTTTACACACTTTTAATTACCACTCTAGCTTTACAACCATCAAGACTAATACCGCCACTTGAACCTAATGCATCACTAGGGCTAAACATACTACGTAGACTAAACGCTCCACAGGTATATGCTTACCCATACGAACCCAATCACAACCCTCGCTGTAACACTATATACATTCGCATCTTTCCTTCACATGCGTACCACTCGCCCAACAATCCTTTAACCTAACAGTATTAAGTCCTGATTCTAAAATCTCTTACCATCATCATTCAATCCCTTCACTCATTCTCTGCCACACAACTGAACCAAAAACCGCTTTTGCAATTTACCTATTTCATCTTACCCACATTTTACCAAGGTACTTAATTCACTCAAGGCCAATTACCAAAAACCATACCCATTAATTCGTATAATCTCACTTATGCTTCCACTATTTTCACCCAAATACTTATTCCTTCAACGTACTCACACTAAGTTGCTACGCAACTCCCCCGAAAACAACATAATTATATCACCCATCAACTTCTCATACATAGAGTCTACACATTCCCATGAGAAAATTCCTTCTCTACACAAGCAACATTTACGCATCAATCTAAACAAGCTTGCCCTGACGAATTACATCACAAAAAGTTTTCGAAAGTAACTTCCTAGCGACTCACACCGATACCACAACAGAAACAGAATACCAACTCCATAAGAATTACATAGTTTAGACGTCAAACGAATATAAATCGATACTTAAGAACCTACCGCACGAACAACTCGGTCTGTCTAAAATGCGCACTTTACCCCTCAACCAATTTCAGCGTCAGCGGGACTAACTATCTCCACAAGCTCCTTGGTACCAAAATCCTTAAATTGTTAAACTAAAAGGTTACCGGCCCTTCTGGCCCGCATTGCAATTCATCTTGTGCTATGTCCACCCGTCTTGCGTAGTTGTTCATATTGAGAACTGCCATCCTTAATCTAATCAGAAAAGTTAGTCCCTTCTTAAACCTTCTACATCTTGTCTCCTCATCAAGTATAAACTAGGTGGCATATCGTGACAACTTTGTAAACTTCATCTTGTATTTTTCCACAGTTATCCTTTCTTGTTCCAGGTCGATGGATTCTTGCTCCTTCTCATGCTTGTAGTTTATGGACTTGAACTGCTCGTCGAACGCTTTCTCAAAACGATCCAAAGTAATTCTCTGGAGTACGGGAGGTTCAACTCCTGGCACGAGCATCTTCAGTAACCGCTCTGTGGCTTCCCACCAGTGGTACACTTCTCTCCTAAACATTAAAGCTACGAGGTCAATCCTATTATCTGCATCTACCCCCAACCTATCCAGAATACGCACGGCATCCTTCAACCAGTTTTCTACTTCTGCAGGGCTAAGGGTTCCTGTGAACTCCTTTGCACCCAGATCCTTAAATTGTTTAATTAAGGAGTTACTGTTCCTCTGGGCTTGCATTGTGATCCAACTCGCGTTCTGTTCGGTCAGTCTTACGATTGCCTCCAACATCCTAGCGATTGGGTCAAGTTCTAGTGATCCCACTTGAGGAGATTCTTCTTGTTGTGCTTCATTATACTAGTTTGGGTTGAATGACGCTCTGTCTGAGTTTCTCCATGCTTCTTCCTATCGTTAGAAAGCTATGACTTAGGGTTCGACACAGAAGTCCAACTAATAAACATAAGGATAAAAACAAACTGTCTACGAAAGGTTTTAATAACACAAGGGTCTCCTCCCTTAATTTGATAACCCACTTAGACTTCTCAAATCGACAGCAACACAAAACCCCTCTCGAGTTATCTCCCCAATATGATAACTTGCTTAGACTTCACAAACCGACAACAACACAAGACCCTTCCTAGATTATCTCCCCAATCTGATAACTTGCTTAGACTTCCAATTAAGACCCTGTGTCTGCAAAATGTGTTTCCCAAATAGACATCAAAACTAATCAATCAGATGCCCGAAGACAAAGGTATGACAACCCCAGGCCTAAACCACTCTTCTCAACAAACCACGAGACAACACACTTAAGCTATGGTCCACCACATACCACACTCTAACAAGTCTACAGAACCTATAACCTAGGGCTCTGATACCAAAATATAACACCTCACTCCCGCAAGGCACTAAACCTATATAAAGGGATGTGATCCCACCGCAGACAGGCGGCTAAAGAGAAAGACAAGAAATAAATAATATTAAAAGACCAAACAAGAACTTCTAAGCAACCACAATCCTTAATGTCAAAAGGGGTAAACATGAGTCACTAGGAATTCACCATCCCAAGGGCATACATTACTTCTAAAACATCAAAACCTTCAGGTCTTATACATGAAACTCTGCCAAAACTAAAAACTAAACAAAAGAAAAACTGGACCAAAACGATTCCCAACACCAGATCCAAAACTACTCGACGACGCCTGTGGTGGACCAACTCCTAGCCGTTCCTGGTATCTGCAACCACAGAGGTTACAGGAGAGTGCACTTAGCATTATCATGAAGGGAAAAGACAGTCATTTAGTTCAGGATAACTGAAAACTCTTTCTAAAAACATTTTACCACATTTTCCACGAAAACAGAGAAACTGGTGCATTTTCTTGAACATGAAAATATCACAGATTTTACAGAAACTTCTCAGTACTGCAAACAGAAATATGCTCCTGCCTCAACCGCCACAATTAAAAATGAAAACCACTTTCTCAAAACTAGACCCAAACTCCAACAGTATCCAAGTAGTCGTCAACATCGCGACCGGGAGTTTCAACGGTACCGTAACATCAATTCGCTATGCACGGATAGTAACATGATGGAATGAGGGCCACTCTCTACCAAGCACGAGTGGTATGTGCTAACCTCCCTCATTCCATCACGTTATTATTCGTGCATTGAAAATTAAGGGAGGTTAGCACATACCACTCGTGCTTGGTAGAGAGTGGTCCTCATTCCATCACGTTGCTATCCGTGCATTGCGAATTGAGGTTACAGTACCGTCGAAACTCCCCGTCGTGAGGTTGACGACTACTTTGACACTGTTGGGGTTTGGGTTTAGTTTTGAGAAAGTGGTTTTCACTTTTAATTGTGACGGTTGAGTCAGGAACATATTTCTGTTTGCAGTACTAAGAAGGTTCTGTAAAATCTGTGATATTTTCATGTTCAAGAAAATGCATCAATTTCTATATTTTCGTGAAAAATGTGAACTATTTTTACAAAGAGTTTTTAGTTATCCTTAACTAAATAATTGTCTTTACCGTTTATGATAATGCTAAGTGCGCTCTCCTATAACCTCTGTGGTTGCAGATATCAAGAACGACTAGAAATTGGTCCACCACAGGCGTCGTCGAATAGTTTTGGATCTGCTTAGAAGAAGAGAACACCTCAGTTCTCATTGGTCGCCCGGTATCCGTCAGACTCAGTAATCCCAGAAGTCTAGGTAGCAGACCTATCGCCCTCCGATGACATTCTTGTTCAAATACCAGACAACCCTCACTGCATCAACAAAAACCGAACAACACGGAACTTTTTGTTGAATGGAAAACAAGCCTTTGCACGGATGAATGAAGGAACGCAGTGAAGGAGAAGAAAAGAAACTGCCGAGACCTGTTGGGTGGTCCGGCGACTGTTCCGGCAGCTATTTCGGCTCCAGCGACTGTTCCGGTGACTATTCCGACGACTGTTCCGGCGACTCTGGTAGGTTTCCGTCAACTGTTTAAGTGGTCGACGACTGTTTTTGGGACACGATTGGTGATTGGCGGCGACTGTTTGGTGGGTTTCAGTGGATGTCGGCGACTGGTTGGGTGGCGGCGACTAGTTTTGGGAGGTTTCGGCGCTTGTGGTGGAGGCTGTGGTCGGTGTCGACGCTGGTAGTGGTGGCTTTGGTGAGTTTCGACAACGATGGAGATGGTTTGGGTGGATGTCGGCGCTGGTGGTGGTAATTTTGGTGGGTTGTGGAGGTTTGGGTGGAGTTCAGCACTAGTAGGGGTGGTTGTAGACTTGTAGGGGGTTTCGGCGACGATGGAAGTGGTTTGGGTGGATGTCGGCACTGGTGGTGGGGATGTCGGTGGGTTTCGGCGCTAGTGATGGAGGAAGTGGTGATGTCGGTGCTAATGGAGGTGTCTTGGATGGTCAGCGGCTAGGGCTGAAATCAAGGAGGAGCTACCGGTGATGGTGGCTCTGATACCATGTTAATATGACAATATTATAGTTAATGAAGGCGTTAACCCTAATAGGGCACGCACTAATTTATTTATAAATAAACGAGAATATACAATAAGATATGGTGTGATCAACCACATCGGGTAACAATCATAATAAAACTAACAAAAACTTAGGACTCAGCCCAAAAGCCTTAAAGACAAAAACCCCCGCTTAACGGGAAACCTCCCCTATAGGGACAAATGAAAAACTCATAGTTGGGTAACCTACCTCATAACGGAATATAAAGAGTCGAAAACCCTTGTAACTTGGCACTTTGGAAACAACACAGCATTGACAATTTCTTTTATAATATCATCATGCTTGCTCAAAATATCATCGATAGCACACTTGAATTAAAACATCATGGCATTTGAAAATAATAGATTCATGCGATCATCAAAACTGGTCATAGTTCAAAACATGCGCTTCAAAGCATTTTCAAACATCATTTACATAAACTCAAGTTCAAGATAATGGCTAAGCACTCTCATCTTATCTTATATGCGTACGAACCAAGCCTTTGTCAATGAGCTAAGCTTGCTCCTCGGGTAACAAAACTTCTATACCTAGCAAACAAACATGACTTAACCGTCAACACGAAATTCTACCCCTCTTAGAACGTCAAGTACTAAAATGATTCGAACCATTGAATGTTTTCTTGATTTTTGGGACCATGGTTACTTTCGTTTTAGGTTTAAGGGGTATTACGCACTTTCCCAACCCTTCACTTGTTTAAGAATTTAACTTAATCATTTATTACTCTCTTCCAATCATTAAATTTTAAAATACAACAGAATTTTGAGGTACTTAGATTTGGAGTTAGATTATGATTTTTGGTGACGATTTAAATTAAAATATTTTCTACAACCTTTATGTTTAACACCAAAGCCAAAACCTAACGCAAGTAGGTGAAAAACTTCACGCAAACAAAAACGGTTCTGCACTAGCACAGAAAATTGGTCAAAAAAATGTCTCTGTTGGTCTCGATTTTAGGGCATCAAAACAAGTCAAAGCGAGCCCATTTTTGGATATCTTTTAGTTTAACATGTCCCCTACAAGTCTTATGAAGAGTGCTAGGGGTAGTTATTTGAAACAAGTTAAAGATATAAGCCATTTTGTAAAATAGGTTCTGTCTGCCACCAAACCCTCAGCAGAACGAATTTTGAACAGAGAGTTTGAAAAGGGTTTGAGGGACTTTTCCGATGTATCTAGGTCTGATTTTTGGACAGTAAGTAGTTCAATATGTTACCTATAATATTCATGTAGACCACTTTTGAAGTAGGTCACTAAAAATAGGAGTTTTGGGCTGTACAAAAATATGTGACAAAAATGTCTTTAAAAGCCTGAACCTCAACAGAGAAATTCAGAGGGGTTCTAACCCATCAAACCTCAATATTTTGGGCTCATTTTATGTGGGCAGCTAGATATACATGTTATCTATAACATTTATGTTTTGACCAAAGCTCGGATCACATTTTAAACTAGGGTTTTTAGGTTAGCAATGTTAACTGGTCTGAAACTGACACATTTTGGTAAAAATGCAATATCTCGAGTTCTACTCACTCAAATGAGTTCAAATTAGTTTTGGATAAAAGATAACGCAAAAACCTAGGTCTGGACATAAAGAACACGCTAAGAACATTTTTTCTACATTGAGTTATGAAGTTTCAAAGATCAGGCCAGAGAGCTCAAATCGCTCAAAACTCAGGCCTGTCTTGGTTCTAGCCTCTTAGTGTCATGTGTGTAAGTTTTTGACCCATCTTCTTTGTATACATGTGTTGAACCTCAATATGCCAATGTTCCAGAGCTTACATAAGTCATAGAACCCATGGAAAAACTCATACCAGCTCACAAATTCAACATTCATACCCAACAGTCCAACAATCCCACCATAACACCTTTATTTTTTTGAGTTTTCGGTTCTTGATCTTAGATTTGTGTTTGAAAATGATGAAAAAGGTATCTGATGTATATCCAATCAGAAGTGCTTGAGCCTTGATTACCTTGTTTAGAAGTTGTTTCTTGGTGATGGAAGGCCTTGGACTTAGCTTTAGCTCCATGGATTCTCAAATTTCCTTGGTTCTTTCTCCTCCTTCTTTCCTTTCTTCTTCTTTCTTTTTCTTTCTCTCCCTCACCTCACTAATGCCGAAATTTCCAAGGGGAAGAATAAAGGTTTTAGGTTCTTTTTATAGAGAAAAGTCAAGTAGGAAGCTTCCTTGAGAAGCTTGGTTAATCATAGTTGGGTTTAGTTAACTTGAGTTCTTTTTTTACTAACCTTAGTTTAGGAAACTTGGCAACCAAGTTTGGCACATTCTCCTAGGTGGCTAGCCACTTGAGTATATATATATTATATATATCAAAATAATTTTCTTTATTTAATTATAGGAGAAAATTTAGGTATTTTCACATAGATTCGTTTCTTGACCTTTTCGAACTTAACTCTTGTTTTAAACGATATGGACTTATAATTTTGAATTCTAATCCTCAATATTACGGTTTTAATATATGCTTGTATAGTTCTCACTCTATCTCGGGTCTCGTGCTCAAAAAGGTTAAACGGTTGGGCCGATTCTTCTTACCAAACTTAGGTTCGAGATTTCGTTTCTTTTGAAATGTTCTTTCTTTTCTATTCATATCTTTGAGTTCGGGTTATTACAACTATACTCGTATGACCTGGTTATTTTTATTGAAATAATCATCTGAATTACCTAATATTTTTTCTACATTTTATAATGAAATTTTTACTCAATTTATAAAGCGTATTAAGATTCTTCAGTCTAATAATACTTTAGAATATATGCAATCTTCTGTTAATGTTTTTGGTGTTGATCATACTATTATTCATCATATCAATTATGCACACACATCTCAAGAAAACGATGTTGCTAAATGTAAGCACCGTGATTTGTTAGATGTTGCTTGTACCTTATTATTTCACGCCTAGGTACCCAAATCTTTTTGGAGTGATGTTGTCCTTACTACATGTTACCTCATTAATCTCATGGCATCTGCTGTTCTTAATCACAAATCTCCCTTTTCCATGTTGTACCCTAATTTTCCTACATTTTCTCTCACTCCTAGTATTTTTGGGCGTACTGCCTTTGTACATGTGCTTGATTCCCGTCATGATAAGTTATTCCCTCAAGTTCACAAATGTGCCTTTCACGGGTATTCTCATACTCAAAAAGGTTATCATTATTATCATCCTAATTCTCGCCGCTATTTTGTGAGTGCTGATGTAACCTTCTTTAGGACTGTTCCTTTTTTTGCTCCTTTAGGTCAACAATTCTCTTCTGATCTCATCCGCTGTCGTCAGGGGGAGTCCTCTTCTCCCACTCTTCCTCTACCGGTCTCCTTGCCTTCTACATCCTCCTTTAACCCTCCTTTGCAAGTATATCAGCGATCTCCAGATAGGCCTATTGTCTCTTATGGCCCGACCTCTTCATCTTCTTCAACAGAGGTTCCTGGCTCTTTGGATTCGTCTTCTGATAATATTGACCGACCTATTGCTTTGCGTCTAGGTAATCGTATATGTACACAGCACCCTATTACAAATTTTGTGTCATATGATCGTCTATCCTATTGTCTTCATTCCTTTACCACTGCTTTGTCCTCTATTTCTATTCCATCTACTTATAAGCAAGCTTTGTCCATGTCTAGATGGAAACTTGCTATGAATGAAGAAATGAAAGCTCTTTATCAGAATCAAACTTGGAAACTCACTCCACTTCCACCTGCGTAGCACGCTGTGAGTTGTCGGTGGACTCATACACTGAAGTACCTTTCGGATGGTGCTGTCGAACGTCTTAAGGCACGTTTGGTTGCCACAGTCTACACTCAGACATATGGAGTTGATTACCTAGAGACTTTCTCTCTGGTGGCTCGCCTTAATTCTGTTTGGATTCTCTTGTCTATTGCCATTAATTGTTCTTAACCCTTGTATCAGCTTGATATTAAGAATGCATTTCTTCATTGTGAACTTCAAGACGAAGTGTACATGGAGCAACCACCTGGTTTTGTAGTTCCTGATAGTGAGCATCTTGTGTGTCGCCTCTATAAGGCTCTCTATAGATTGAAGGAGTCTCCTCGTGCCTGATTTGATCGCTTTAATTTATTATGCTTGCCTATGATTTTCAGCACTCAACATCTGATTACGCTATCGCTCATCTACGAGCACTATTATATTGATTGTGTATGTTGATGATATCATCATTTCGGGTGATGACTCAGTTGGTAGTGTCGATCTCAAACGGCATTCAGGGAAAAACTTTTATACTAAGGATTTGGGTACTCTTCATTATTTTCTTGGTATTGAAGTTGTTCGCTCTTCTCAGGGTATCTATCTTTCTCAATGAAAATATGTTATTGATCTTCTCTCCGAAACTGGTCTTCTCGGGACAAGATCTCTTGACACCCAATGGAGGCCACTGTTAAGCTTGATGCTGAATAAGGTAATTCCTTTTTGGATGTTGATCAGTATCGTCAACTTATTGGAAAGTTAATTTATCTTACTATTACTCGTCTCGATATCATATAAATTGTTGGAGTTGTCACTTAGTTTATGCATGCTCCCCATCAACCCCATTTTAATGTTGCTTGTCGTATTCTTCGTTACTTGAAATGTGCTTCAGGTCATGGCTTGCTATATTGTCCATCAAACACATTATCTGTGGTTGGCTTCAGTGATGCTGATTGGGTTATAAATCGGGTTGATCAGCGATCTACTTCTTATTATTGTACCTTCGTCGGTGATAATCTTGTCACTTGACGTAGTAAGAAACAGAATGTGGTTGCTCGTTCCAGTGCCGAGGCCGACTACCGTGCCATGGCACATACTGCCTCCAAAATGTTGTGGGTTCGTTCCCTTCTTCAGGACTTTGGCATCCAAACAGCTACACCCATTGAGATATTTCGTGATAATCAGGCCACTATCTTTATTACTAATAATCTTGTTTTCCACGAGCGGACTAAGTATATTCAAGTCGACTGTCACTTTATTCGTGCTTTATTAGTGACAAAGTAGGTCGTAACTCCCTATGTTCGCTCCAAGGATCAATTGGGTGATATTCTTACTAAATTGTCATTTACTTCTACTTTTCAACGACTTCTTTCTAAGCTGAGCATGTTCGATCTCTATGTTCTAACTTGAGATGGAGTGTTAGATAATTACATATGTCCATTAGGACCGTTTTGTAATTATCGTGATATCAGTTATATAAATATTGATGTGGTGTGGAAGTCATAATTAAGCCTCATTATTTTCTCATAATAATATTCTACTATGCTCTTCTCTTCTTCTTTATTTTTCTCCTTTAACCCTAAATTGCTACTTTACAACTCAACTAAACTCATTCCAAAAGCCCTCACTATTCTAATACTATCCAAAACCTAGGGGGTGAGCTCTGTCCATAAATTTCAGTCACCCAATTGGGATTTTCAAAAAAATAAATCCACCCAAGTGAAATTCTCCAAAGCGTCAATGGAAATTTTCCATTCACCCAATTGACATTTTCCCATCGTCTTCTCCAAACTCGAAAAATCAGTAAGCCTATCAAAATAAAACCTTCCAAACTCAATTTTAAGCACAGAACTACTCACAAACACCCAATACTTCATAAAAATAATGTCCAGGGAAACATTGAAGTGATACAAAGAGGATAAATGTCAGCCCAGAAAAGCTTGAAAACCAGAAAGTTACTTGCAGATACATGATTTCAAGGAGCTACTCACTATGGTACATAGACTTGGCTATGAGCATGTGTGCAAGTGTCAAATTTATTTAATTCCTATGCCTAAGCAACAGGAAAACAACAAAATATTCATATTCTTAATATTCTTCATTTATTCTCTAAGGTAAAATGTCATTTCTAAGTCAAAGAACAATTCATGTATTACATGAGTTTATACATAATTATATGGCAAGCTCAAATTAGTAAATATGCATACAAGATATGTGTCTAGTTCTCATATTGGACCCTGTTCGCATAACTTATCCAAGTGTCTGGTATCCAACATGGGTACGTGACACATTTAGAAGAGTTCACGTCACATAAGTTGCTCACACTTGCATTATGTTATGTTGCATTTTGCCCTAATTGGGGTTGCGTATATGCCCTATTTGTTTATTTAAATAGGTTTGCATAATTTTTTTAGTTTTATTTTTTATTTTCCTTTACTATTGTAACTTGGCGGTTACCTGATATGGTAGATGTTACGAATATCAAAATTTATTAGTTTGCAACTAAAATCACAGAAAGCCACAATGTCCTCAAAGGCAAGCAATTTATTACTTCGGAAAAGACACACCATGATATTTGAGCTTACCAGGACATACACAAACCAGACGCACTCCAGCATAATATGCTGTTAACTTTAAGAACTAAGAGAATGAAATAAAATATATTGACAATAGTTGCTGATTATAAAACTGAGTTCCGATGATTATTTGAATATAATTTAAATAAAGGTTGACTTACCCGGAGTCTTCTATCACAAGGCAGTGAACTGCATCTACTCCCATTTTATTTGCAGCTTCCAGAAATCTGATCGCCAATTAGAAGTTTTACAGTATCATGTTGACAAGTAATCATTTATAAAAAATTTAAGAGTGAAGAAAAGAAGTTGAGGTTAAAGTTTAAAGCATGTAAGGCCACCCAAGTACATGAAATCCTAATGCCTTTGTTTTATAGCATTCGGAACAAACTCATTCATTTCTTATGGCACTTGAATGCAATTTTCTAGCACATAGGGGGATCAGCTATTTACAGTTACATGGGTTGATATCCAACATTAAATACACATGCACCTACTCTCATATCTTTTTCTTGGTAAGGCTTGAACCCCACACCTCCCATTTAGGAGTGTGGCATCCATACCATTGAGCCAAAGTCCCCATAACACTTAGCCGATGGATTTGGGCCATCAAATGCTAAGGTCTGAAAAGTTTTTAAAAAATGGGTGGAGGGGATGACTATTGACGTCACATAAAAAACAAAGCATATATCATCATAAGTTGCAACAAAATTGCTTACAATAGCTTCACTTACATATCTGGAGAGGGTTTCCCTGATTTAACTTGGTCACTTCCAAGAATTACCGAGAAGTATTCTCTCCAACCTATGGAAATAAGTTGACTAGACAAAATTAAATGAAAAGGCTGAACATAAAAATTCCCACCAATCATAAAAAGAAAAAATATATACTGAAGCCACGTAAGAACATAGGTTAGCAAACATAGAAATTAGTGCAAGGGGCAAGGGTTTGAGGGGTAAGATTCACAATTAAAACTAACTGATTCTTCTTTCAGTGTGAGCTCCAAGAAATAAACATAGAACTCAAACTTCGTAGAAAAAAATTCCACAACTCACCGGGTGGCTTATTAGTTGCACAAAAAATTAATGATGGAAAAAGTGGGTTGATGATATTTGCAGATTCACCAGGTGGCTTATTAGTTGCACACAAAAATAATGATGGAAAAAGTGGGTTGATGATATTTGCAGATAAGGTTTACGCTAGAAGAAAAATATGGGACCATTTAATTTCATTTTAAATCAAGTTTCAAAAGTTGGCCAACTTCGCCATCAATCTATATGAGCACTAAAGTAGTGAAATGTTGTGATGGTATTTCATTTCAATTTTTTCCAGGACCAGAAACATTGTTGAACCATTCAACAACACAAGTGTATTTCTCAAAAAAGTTCCAGAAATGCACTGCCATCAAGCTGTAGAAGACAAAGTTCCAGGCCACTGCCATCAAGCTAACCTGTACGTAACATTTGTGAGAGAAGCCTCATGTATGAGTGAGGAAAAAAGTGTCGGTGTGGTTTGGGTCACGTAAAAGGTAGCAGTAAGCTACCAATATCATAATGAAATTTGATATTGGCAGAATGTCTATCGCTAAACTATGCCTTTCAGCTTTCTGCCAACTCTTCCGATAGAATCTTCTTTAGTAACAAGGAAAACGGAGTGCAGAACAATGATATCTTTTCAGATGGTAAGTATAAGAGACATCGGACATCTCAAAAAGGGATGTTAGAGGTACAAGCAAGCACACCAACATGGAATTCTGAAATTCAGTTGCCCGGCTAACTTTGTTCTTTCCTGGATTTTTAGAACAGAGTACAGACCATGGTCAAAGAGTTGATAATGTTAACGACCCTATACTAATCATATATCAGACCTACAATATTTTCTTTATCAAAATTGAAGTACAATATCATTAAAAAGACTGTACAAATACACACACACACACACACACATGTTTGAGTACTTTCAATAATTCAAGAGAAGACCTTCTTGGTGAGAGATTTTTCCATCTATGTTTTTCCGCAAAGAGTTTGAAGCAAGTGCAAATGGTACTTGATGTTTATGGAGATGTTGGATAAGACGATTGGCACCAGGAAGTGCTTTTGCATGCGCCCATCTACAAGAAAATAGTTGAATTGTAAGAAAGCATGCACTATGCAGCAAATTCCATTCTTAAAACATGTAAAGTCGTGACGTATGTATAAGATTCCTTAGCTACTATCCTAAATAACATAAGGAACATTGAAATATGTTATAGAATGTGAACATTATTTTAATGGCCTATTTAAACACACAATAAACACATTTGGGTGTAAGTAACAACAAATCATTAGAGAACAAGAAAGCTACTTCATCCAAAACCATTTTGTCAATTCTTGATCAGAAATAGCACCAAAGTGAACAAAATGCCTTATGAACATCAACATAATTCTCACTTGTGAACACATCTAGCTACCCAGCAAGTAGTTAAAACATGTGAAGTACACATTCTAGGATCTTATACATGGTTTGTTTCTGAAAAAACAAAGTTTTGACACATATTTGTAGGGTATGACTATACGGAGTGAAGCTGCTGCATGTGTATATTGTAAAAGAGAAAAATCTATTATCAGAAAAACTTAACCGCTTAATTAGAGAGGTCCACTATACATACTAATTACAAGGATATGGCAAAATCCTAATGGGCCCTTATAACTAACGGGCCTATGTACAGATATAATGTACACACAACTCATAATATCACTAACACTCCCCCTCAAGCTGGAGCATAGATGTCAATCATGCCTAGCTTGTTACAAATATAATGG
>JAOTRH010000025.1:8640051-8673536 GCA_034768845.1 Heliamphora exappendiculata
ACATCTCTTTTTTCTTTTGTAATATCAATTTTTTCAGGTTTTTTTATAACAGTGTTATATAAAAATAATAATAAATGTTTGAATAGATATAATATAATGCATAATTTATGTGCAATATTTTTTTAAACGTATGAAACAAGTAAAATTTATAGTAAAATAATATAAAGAAATAATATATAAGAAAATGAATAAAAAAAGAATAAGAAAATTAAATGTGTAATTTTTTAACATAAAATAGACTGTATTTAGTGTTAGAATTGTAGTTCCAAATCAAAATTAAATTATTTTTTACTGATTCATTTTGAGTCGATTCTATAATATTTATAAAATTATTTTAATTTTTAAATTCTTAAAAGCGTTCAAAACGATTTAATTCTTAATTTAACAAGATAAAAACTTAACTAAATGTGAACACCCTCTTAATGGACCTCTCTGATTAGATATTTTCACCTATTGTAAAGTAAAATATCTTAATTTCACAACACATGTTTTCACTTTTTTTTAAGGTTTTTTGTTTTTGTTAGTCTAAGGACATTTAAATTGATTTTAATGATTTTATTAATTTGTATTTTCTAAGTAAATAATTTAAAAAGATATTTTATTTAAATATTTTCTAGAAAGGTAATGTCAACACTACATGCAAATGAGTTGATACCTAATGCTATTTGTGCTGACACATTACTCTAAATGGGTTGACACTTAGTGTTCTTAAACAAAACGTTTTGTGGCGACACCAATTAACTTTTGGGTCGACACCTATAGGTAAAGTACGCTTGACAAACTCAAATGTGTCAACACCATTATAGTTTAGGGTCGACACATTTTAACACTTTTGCTTAAGACGTTTCAGAAGAACATGTTGTGTCAACACCAATGACCGATTGTGTTGACAACTCCAGTATTGGACTGAGATCCAAGTTGAGACAACACTAGTTACAACCTGGGTCGACACCAAGTCAAGGGTGGAAGACCACGATTGAGTCGACACTAATGCATGCATGAGTCGACACTCCAGCACCTTAAAGGAAATAAACTTGTGTCGACATCAACGAAGCAATGAGTCGATACCAAAACTTCAAATCATCCCCCGGACACTGGCCCATATGTGTCAACACCAATGAGTAAATGAGTCAACACAAAGGTACCTTTCGAAAATAAGGAGTTTGGGACAACACCAAAGAGGACAAGGGTCGACAAAAAAATTCCAATAGCCAAAGTCGGACCAACTAGGGCGACACTTAAGTAATCAGTGTCGACATTGATTTTCTAATTGTCAAAGATTTTTAAGAAACAAAAAACAAGGAGGAAGAAAATTTTTCAAGAAAGATGGTCACAAAGGTGAAACTAGCAACAAATTCAAAGATAACATTAGCCACAAAAATGATGAGATCATTTACTTTGAATTCAAAAAACCTGGCCATATGAAGGCGGACTGCTTCTAACTCAAAAAGCACTACAAAAAGAGATTCAAGAAAGCAATGATGGCCGCATAAGGAGAAAGTGATGACAGCAGCTCTAAAGATGAAAAAGAAAAAAATGAAGTTGTAAATCTATACCTCATAGCCAAAGAAGACAACGAGGTAACTGACGACTCATTTTCTTTAAAAGAACTTCAACTTGCTTTAAAAGATATGTATGATGAGTTAAGAAAAATTGGTGCTAAAAACGTCGTTCTTAAGAAAATGATTTTCACTCTTTCAATTAAAGTTGAATCTTTAAAAAAAGAAAAATAGATTTTGTCAAACCAGGCAACTATTTTGAAAAATGAAAATATATTCTTAAAAGAAAAATTAAAAGACCTTACTAAAATTGTGCTTAAGTTTACTATTGGAAAAGAGAGCCTTGACAAACTTCTTAACATGCAAAAATATATTCTTGACAAAATTGACATAGCTTACCAACCAAAAAGAAAATAAAAATTTTTGAGTAATAATTTTGTTAAAGTTTTATCTAATCATTCTCATGCTACTTGATTTCATTACTATGAATAGAGACACTGTCACACACTGCCCGCACAGAAAAATTCATGCTGCTGCAACCAAAAAGATTTGGGTTCCAAAGACAACATACCCACATGGAACTAACTTCAATAGATCCAAGAAAATTTGGGTACCAAAAGTCAAAACTTGATTTTGCTTGCAAGTGTGTCTCAAGTCCTCATTTAAAGAAAGGATTTGGTATCTTGATAGTACCCGTTCAAAACACATAATAGGTGACAAGTCAATGTTTGCCTCTCATATGCCCAAAAATGGTAAATTTGTGACATTTGGAAACAATAGCAAGGGTGAAATCGTAGGAGTTGATAGAATTGATAAAACTCATTCCCCTTCTATTGAAAATATTTTACTTGTTGATGATTTGAAGCATAATCTTTTAAGTATAAGTCAGCTTTGTGACAAGGGTCATAAAGTTGTCTTTGATCATTTTAAGTGCATCATTGAAAATACAGCCGACAACAAAGTTATTTTTAAAGACCATAAGCATGAAAATATTTACACTTTTAATCTTAATGATCTTTCTAAAATTGGCACAAATTATTTAGATGCCTTAAGTGATAACAGTTGTTTATAATATAGAAGGCTTGAACATTCTCACATTAATTTGATTTCAAAAATTTTGAAAAAAGAGTCGGTGGTTGATTTGCCTCAACTCAAATTTGAAAAAGATAAAATATGTGATGCATGTCAACAGGGCAAACAAGTTAGAAGTTCTTTTCAATTAAAAATGGTGATTTCAACTTCTAAGTCATTACAACTGTTGCACATGGACTTATTTGGTCCAACAAAGACTTTTAACCTTAGAGGTAAGATATATGCATTTGTTGTGGTTGATGATTTCTTTATATACACTTGGATGTTATTCCTAACTCATAAGGATGGAGCCTTTGCTGCAATTTCAAAACCATCTCAGTTGATTCAAAATGAAAAAAGTCTACAAATCATAAGTATAAGAAGTTATCATGGTAGGAAATTTGAAAATAAAAATTTTAAAAAATTTTGTGATGAAAATAGTATAGACCATAACTTCTCTACTTCTAGAACTCCTCAACAAAATAGTGTTATTGAGAGAAAAAAAAGACCATTGAAGAAATGATTAGAACCATTCTCTATGAAAATAACCTACCAAGATACTTTTTGGTCAAGGCTGTCGACACAACTTGTTATATTGTGAATAGAGCCATGATTTGAGCTTTTCTTTAAAACATTCCATATAAGCTATCGAATGAAAGAAAACCTAATAACAGTTATTTTCGTTCTTTTGGATGCAAATATTTTATTTTGAGCAACAACAAAGAACTTTTGAGCAAGTTCGATGCAAAATCTATTTAGCGTATTTTCTTAAAATATTCTATATCTAATAAAGCTTATAGAGTCTTCAACAAAAGAACCTTGGTTGTTGAAGAGTTTATACATATTATGTTTGATGAAGCCAACCTTGATTCTTCTAAGAAATCTTGTGAAGATAACATTGTTGACATAGAAAGGGGTCTTAAAGATATCTTCATTAAGGACCAAGAAGAGCCAAATCAAGAAAAACACACAAATGTGTAGCAAATTGTAGAACAACATGCTGCAGGTACCTCAAATCAAAGAAATTCTGATCTTCCTAAGGAATGGAGGTATGCCCATGGTCACCCGAAAGATTTAATCATTGGTGACCCAGTTCAAGGTATAAAGACTAGATTCTCTCTACATAATATTTGTGGTAATTTAATATTTCTTTCCAAGATTGAACCAAAGCATTTTGAGAAAGCTGAATTTGAAGCCATTATGATGTTGCTTGTCTTTGCATGCTTTAAAATTATAAACTTTATCAAATGGATGTCAAAAGTGCCTTTCTAAATGATTTTATTTTTGAGGAAGTCTTTGTAAAACATTCTCTTGGTTTTGAAAATTCAAACTTCTTAAATCATGTTTTCAAACTCACCAAGGCTTTTATGGTTTGAAACAAACACCAAGAACTTGGTATGAAAGGCTAAGCAAATTTTTGATTGAAAATGAGTTTTAAAGGGCAAAATTGATAAAACTCTTTTTATCAAGTCTAAGGAAAAAGATATGTTAGTTGTGCAAATCTATGTAGATGATATTATTTTTTGCTCAACTAATGAGATCATTTTCAAGAACTTTGTTAAGTGTATGTAGGGTGAATTTGAAATGAGCATGATGGGTAAGCTCACTATTTTCTTAAACTTTAAATTAAGCAAACTCAAGAAGAAATTTTCATCAATTAGTCCAAGTACACTAGGAACTTGTTGAAGAGGTTTGACATACTCAATGCAAAATCTATGAGAACTCCCATGTGCCCTTCAACAAAGCTAGACAAAGATGAAAATTGTAAGACAGTGGAAGAAAAGAGATATCGAGGTATGATTTGTTCTCTATTGTACTTAACTGCTAGTCAACCAGATGTTATGTTCAATATATGCATGTGTGCTAGATTTCAAGTTAGTCCTAAGAAATCTCATGTAACTGCTGTTAAACGCATCTTTAAACACCTATTGAGTACACAAAATCTAAGATTATTCTATCATAGAGGAATAGCCTTTAAACTATTTGGCTATTCTGATACAGACTTTGCTGATTGCAAGATAGATAGAAAGAGTACTAGTGGAACATGCCAATTCTTAGGACACAAACTCATATCCTAGTTTAGCAAGAAATAGAATTCAGTAACCTTATCTACAGTTAAGGCTAAGTACATTGCAGTTGGTAGCTGTTATGCACAAATTTTTTGGATGAAACAATAACTAGAAAACTATAGTATATGCTTAGATCACGTTACCAATAAGTGTGACAACGCTAGTGCCATAAATATATCCAAGAATCCAATTCAACACTCTAAAACAAAGCACATAAAAATTAGACATCATTTTATAAAAAATCATGCTTAAAAAGGAAACATAGAACTTGAATTTGTAGGCATAGACCACTAACTTGCTGATATATTCACCAAACCTCTAAATAAAGAAATATTTTGTTATATTAGAAGAGAACTTGGTATGCTATATGCTCCAAATTGATGTTTATATGCTATACTAATCATGACTTTTTGATACTTTTCATACTGTGCTTTGCTGTCTGAAAGGTGTCGACACAATGTTAAAAAGTGTCAACACATGTGTGAATGTGTCAACACAAAAGCTATATAGTATTGGCACAATCTGAGAAAAGTGTTGACCTCCAGCTATATAGTGTCGGCACAATGTGTTATCCTGCTTTCTGTGCGAAAGGTGTCGACTCACTTTGAAAAGTGATCGTTTTTAAACATCTACTGAGACGCGTGAAAGGTGTCGACACCTACAAGGAAAGTGTCAACACATTTCTTAGAATATAAATAGGCGATTTTCTCCCTTTTTGATTTCACGCTCATAACATCTCTCAAAAGACTCTTCGTCTCTCTCTCTCTCATTCTCCCTACCCTCTTCAACACAAACCCTAGAGTCCACAATCGTTCATGCCTCCTCGAACAATGGGTAAGGGAAGCAAGCGAACGGACGCTAGAGAGTCGTCCAACCCTCGCTCCAGTAAACGTAAGAAGACGACAACAACGTTGATGCAAGAGAGTGGTATCGACACGACGCTCAAGTTCTAGTCAACATAGATGAAAAATCTGCACTTCCAGTCATTTGCCAACCGAAAGGTACTCCCTAGTCGTTCTACTAATTTCAATTTTTAAATTTGACTGGCATGAAATTCTCAGAGTGGTTCAATACTCTGGGGCAGACGAATCTGTTACAGATTCAAGACCACCATTACCCCTTATTAGTCAAACTCTTTTACTCTCACATGAAACCAACCGACTCTAAAAGGTAAGAAAATCACCACCTGGGTGAATAATGTGGAGATTGTTCTAGACTACAAAATCCTGAACACAATCCTCGGTGTCCCAAATGGGGAACTTAAGGTTCCCTATCATTAGAAGAAGAGGACATTAGATTTCTTCTCGTTTCACGATGCTGTGAAACAACTTTGCATGTGACACTATTGATCCCTCAAAACCATTAAAAGCCAACCTCCTAAGCTCTGAGATGCGATTATTGCATCAACTTATGAACCATATTTTCCTTTCTCAGTCCGAAAAGTATGAAGATGTGACCTTTATTCATGTGTTCATCATGTGGTGTACCTTTAAAGGCCAAAAATTAGATCCTGGTTTCCTCTTCATCTCTGATATGCTGCATTCCTACTCTAAGTCCAACACAGCCCTTCCACATGGAATGTATCTCACCAAGATGTTTAGACACTTTGGAATTGACCTCACCACAAAGAGAGGCATCCCTTTCTTGAACCATGCTCTGTACAACAAAACTACACTCAAACACATGCACATCATCCAAGTGGATGGTGTATAAACTAAAAAGGAAGGTTTTGCCTCCTCCTCCTCTATAACTCCCTCAACAAGTCAAAACCCTCTTCTACCTCCTCCCAGGTTACCAGTTTTCCCTGTTCCATTTGATCCTCTTTCTCCTTCATCACACTCTATGCCTTCTCCTCCTAGGTTCAACCCCTCATCATTCGCACCCTCCTCCTCTACTCCACCTCCCCCTCCTCCTCATGTTGGCTCATCATTATCATCTCAGTATGCTACCCCATCTTCTCAGCAAGTTGTTGATCTCACCTCCCTTATTCAAGACATGAATTTCTCCCCTTCCACCTCTCTAGCATCCCTTCACAAGAAGTTTGATGCTGAGATATTCGAGCTCAGTACTCAAGTCGATGTTATTGCTGAGGGTTTGGTAAAGCTCAACAACAAGACTAAAGGTCTAGGAAATGAGGTGAAGCAAGCCTATGAGGTAAGCCACATTCTGAGTCAAAACATGTCCTCAAGCATTGACAAAATTGTGTCGGCCAACATGAAGATCCTTCAATAGGTGAGAAAGGAATATGATGAAGGAGTGGTGATTGCGGTTCAAGATAACAGCAAGAAGGTCGAAGAGCACCTTGCCTGGCTGAGAGAAGCATGGGCAAAGCAGTTCAAACCTAAAAAAACAAATGCACAGAAGGAAGCAAGGCCGAGAAGGGATGTTAACTTGGCCTTCCAGGCCATCTTTGCAACACTAGAGGTAAAAGAGAAAGCATCTGAGAAATCCATGGCAGCAAAGGAGAAAGCCATAGAAAGAAAGAAGGCTCAAAAGGATAAGAAAATGAAGAAGAAACAGTTTGATGACCTTTGAAGCTCCCTCGTAGTAAAGGAAGTTGAAGTTGAAGACTGATGTTTTCATTTTTTTTTAAGTTGTAACTATTCAAGTTTTTTTTTTTTTGAAAAACATTTTGTGGTTTGTGAATGGTTGTTTATTGTGAGTGTGAAGTTTTTTAAAAACAATTTTATGAATGGTTTGTTGGATTGTTGAAATGTATAGATATCATTTCCTTTAATTCAACTATTGATGATTGATTATGCAAAAATTGTTGAGTATGATGTATTGTTGGGTGTCATATTGATTCAATATATATCTTGTTAAAGGCACAATAACAAGGAGACTACCCTTATTAAAAATCTTTTCAAATATTTTCTATAAAACGTTATTGTTATCAAAAAGGTGAAAATTGTTAGCCCAAGGATATTTAAATTGATTTTGATGATTTTATTAATTTATATTTTTTAATTAAATAATTTAAAAAGATATTATATTTAAATATTTTTTAAAAGGTAGTATTGACATTATATGCAAATGAGTCAACACCTTATGCCATTTGTGTTGACACATTGCACTAAATGGATTGACACTTACTGTTTTTAAACAGAATGTTTTGTGTCGACACCAATTAGGTTTTTGGTCGACACCTATAGGCAAAACACGCTTTACAAACTCAACTATGTCGACACCATTATGGTTCAGGGTCGACACATTGGACAGTTTTTCTTGAGACGTTTCAGAAGAATAGGTTGTGTCAACACCAATGACCGATTGTGTCGACAACTCCAGTATTGGACCAAGATCTAAGTTGAGTCAATACTAGTTACAACCTAGGTCGACACCAAACTAAGGCCAGAAGACCATAATTGAGTCGATACCAATGCATGCATGAGTCGACTGTCACGCCCCAAAACCCGGGTCATGTAAATCACCTAAGAAAACCCATTTTGTGATACCAAGATCCACCCAAGCCCAAATGGGTCCAAGCCGTAAGCCAAAAACTAATTCAAAACCTTTGAACAATGCACTTTCGATGGTTTAATTCAAGTAAAAGAAGAACCCAAAAGAATCAGAGAGAGGTCGTCAAGAGTCAAGGTTTAAAAACAAAATAATTAAAAATTTTACATTTTGCCTAGACCTCTTAATCGGTCTAAAGACCGCTCGAGCAGTCCTAGCCTGTACATTGCTTTTCCCACGGCCTGTAAAACAACTGAGGGTTCACATTGACCGCTCGATGGACCGTTCGAGCAGTTCATCAAACGGTTTGATTCTAGACCATTTTTTTCAAAACCCAACTTTTAATACCCAATACTTAACCATTTTCCTCGAACTTTTTGAAAGCCCACAAAACCAAACTAAGCAACCAAAAACATGCTAACACGTGGTCGAACATTTTTATATAATCCACTAACGTTCAACGGTTCAATAAACATACACACGTTATTTTTCACCAGGTTTTCACAACCAACAATAATTCCTATAAACTTTGCACTCTTTTACAGTCTTCTACAGAGGGACAAGTACTACCCCAACTATGCAATTTTTTATAGTCTTTCATTGTGAAACCAATATTCGCCCCATTTATGCAATTTTTTACGGTCTTTCACTGCAGAACAAGTACTTGTCCCAACTAAACAATTCTTTATGGTCTTTCACCGTAGGAAAAATTGAGTCCCAAGTTATTCACATAGTTGCAATACATCAAAAAAGGTACACAGCCATGCACAAGTATTTAAAGACACTCAGTCATCAACCACATGTTGAAATTACGGCTCAACCCCAATGGTTAGCTCCACACCTCCCAAAATCATGTTTTCTCAACATATACATGCATCCTTACGGCTTTCAAAACTCATCCTTTAAAAATTCACGAACACATACATTCACCAACTTTGTAATAAAAAAAAAGTATAACATGCTTTTTATCCAACCAAACACGGTTTAAACACAAAGTTTAACATTTTTAGCGTTTTAAAATGATAAAAATGTATATAATCACATATAACACTCTTTTAAAGCAAGATAGTTTAAAATCCTACCTTGGAGAGTTAAAAACTTAAAACTTTAAATACCAGCAAAAAATTAAAGTCAACCAAACGAGATTTCGCTCGGATAGTCGTGAAGCCCACGACAAGTACAGTAACATTATACTATTGCAATGCCAAAAATTGAACCCGAACTAAACCAAAAGCTGGAGAGAAGGTTGAGGTTCTGGTTTTTCTTTCAAGAGAGAGAGTAAAGCTTGTTGAACAATATTGGGTTCAAGAACCAAGGCCATTAGCTGCCACTTTATATAATCCACGTAGATAGACCGCTTGAGCGGTCTTTAGACCAATTGAGCGATCCTGCCCAAAAAGTTTTCAACTTTCTACTACAACACCTAACATGACCGAGTTTGAAACCAGCATGCATATCTAAACTATCACATGCACAAAACATATAGAAACATGCTTTCCTATCACAACAAAAGGAAATACTCAACATATCGCAAATATATTACAAATTTAAAAGGAACCGAGTTTCACAACTCTTCTTCCCTCAAGGAATTTTACCCCAAAATTCGCTACGAGGTTAAGAAGAAAACAACTCTGGATACCTAGCACGGACTTCAAATTCGAGTTCTAACATAGCTTCCTCGACACTGTGATAAAGCCACAGAACATTGGCGTAGGTAATGTTTCTCCCTCTCAATACTTATTCTTTCGTATCTAAAATTCTCATGAGTCGTTCCGCAAAGGAAACATCATCGTCCACCCACAACTCAGCCTAATCCCAGATATGTGACGGGTTAGGCTCGTATTTTCAAAGCATAGAAATATGAAACACATTGTGCACCGAAGACAGCTGAGGAGGCAAAGCTAGACGATATGCCACCTCCCCAACTCTCTCGAGAATTTCAAACGACCTAATAAAGTGCGGTGATAACTTTCAACTACGGCCAAATCTCATCAATCCTTGGCGTGGTGAAACATTCAAAAACACATGGACCCCCAACCCAAACTCCAAAGGCCTCCTTCTTTGATTAGTATAATTCTTCTGGCGACTTTGGGTCGTCACCAAGCATTGGCGAATCATGATAATCTTCTCTGTTATCTCCAGCACCAAGTCGGGTCCCAACACTACTGCCTCTCCTGCATCTGTCTAACATACTAACGACCTATACGGTCTGCCTGAGAAGGCCTCGAATGGCGTCATCCCAATGCTAGACTGATAGTTATTATTATACGCAAACTCTGCCAACTGTAAATGATCCTCCCAAGAACCCTAAAAATTGAGTACGCAAGCTCTCTGCATGTCCTCCAAAATTTGTATAGTACGTTCGGACTGGCCATTCGTCTGAGGATAAAAGGTAGTGCTAAAAAGCATATTTGTCCCCAAAGCTACCTGAAAGCTCTGCCAAAAGCATGGCGTAAAACGCGGGTCTCGATAAAAAATAATAGATAGGGCACTCCATATAACCGAACAATCTCACCAAGATGCAAGTCACTCAACTTGTCCATGAAATCCTTCACACGTATGGAAAGAAAGTACACAGACTTTGTCAGTCTATCAACCACAACTCAAATAGCATTATGCCCCTTAGGTGATCTCGAGAGTCCATATACAACATTCATTGTGATGTTCTCCCATTTTCGTTCTGATACTAGCAACAACTGTAGCAACCTTACTGGCCTCTAATGTTCTGCCTTCACTTGCTGACAAGTAAGGTACATAGAAACAAATTGAATTATGCCCCTCTTCATTTCCTTCCACTCGAACTGACGGTGCAGATCATGGTACATCTTGGTGCCCCCTAGGTGCACTGTAAGATGAGAATGGTAGAAATCACATCACACGTCGTCACAGCACAACTCTAGTACAAACACTCTCCCTACAAATCTCAAACTCTAATCTGGACTCACAACCCATCCCTTGGTGTCTCCTCCATTAGCAACAAGATCCCGTAACATCTGAGCTTCCTAATTTATTAGCTGAGCTTCTAGAACACGGACAATCAGCATGGATTGTGAAACTACTGAAAATAGGGTCGCACCCTCCTCTATCTCTCTGAGACATAAATCAAACTCTACAACCTCCTTAAGCATGTTCCACTCTCGCACGGCAACTGAGGCTAAAGAATCGTGAGATCTCCTACTGAGGGCATCAGCCACAACATTGGCCTTTTCCGGGTGATATTGCAAGTCGAAATCACAGTCCTCCATAAAATCCATCCACCTCCGCTGGTGTAAATTCAAGTTCTTTTGAGAGAACAATTATTTCAAACTCTTATGATCAATGAAAATCTCAAAATGTTCACCGTAAAGATAATGCCGCCATGCCTTCAAAGCAAAAACCACGACTGCCAACTCTAACTTATGTGTTGGATAGTTCTGCTCCTGCGTCTTCAACTACCGAGATCCGTAAGCTACAACATTACCCTCCTGCATCAAGACGCATCCTAAGCCATCATGCGATGCATTATAATAAATTGTGTAACCAAAACCCCATTTTGGAATAACCAATACTGGTGCACTTATCAATCTCTTCTTCAACTCCTAAAATGCTTACTTACAAGACTCACTCCAAACAAACTTGAACCCCATTCGTGTGAAGCGAGTCATTGGCGCAACGAGTCGAGAAAAATTCGTCACGAATCGTCAGTAGTAGCCTGCCAAACCCAAAAAGCTGTGAATCTCAAATACACTATTTAGTCGTTCCCAACACAGGCATCTAATATTCTCACCACATGTTCAAGAAATCTCACCTCAGGCATCTAAAATTCTCAAATTTTACATATAGTTGATGTTTCCTCAAAAGCTGTAGAGCAATATGTAGATATTCCTCATGCAAGTTCCTCGATGGTGAATAGATAAGAATGCCGTCTACAAATACGACCACAACGCTGTCAAGGTATGAAAGGAATATGCGGTTCATCAAATCCATGAGCGTTGCCAGAGTGTTTTTCAAACCGAATAGCATGACCAAAAACTCGTAGTGACCGTAACGAGTTCGAAAGGTAATTTTTGCTATATCTTATTCCTTAATCCTCAATTGGTGTTACCTTGACCTCAAGTCAATCTTTGAAAAACAATATGAACCCTTTAATTGATCAAACAAATTAGCAATCCTAGGCATATGATATTTTTTTCACCGTTACCTGGTTTACTTTTCGATAATCAATGCACAATCTCAAGGACCCATCATTCTTTTTAGCAAACAAAACCAGAGCTTCTAACAGCGACGGACTCGGGTGCGCAAACCCCTTGTTTAGTAACTCCTAGAGCTGTACCTTAAGCTCATGCAACTCTCCTAGTGCAAAACGGTAAGAGGGCATTGATATAGGAGTAGCTCCCAGAACAAGATCGATTGGAAACTCAATCTCACGAGGTGGTAGAAACTTGAATAGATCATCAGGAAAGACATTTAGGTAGTCACAAATTACAGGAGAAAACTCTCCTTGAACCCCATTAGCCTCATCCAACATGAGAGCAGAAAAGAGAAAACTAAGGTTTCCTCGATTTTATACAACACTGGGCATGGGCACTGAATCGTCGTCCCAATCACCCACAAAACAAAAACAATCACCTTCAGGTGTACAAATCGATACCCTCTATCGATCACAATCAATATAGGCACGATAGGAGGTTAGCCAATCTATCCCTAGGATGATAGCAAACGTGGTCATATCGAGAATGATGAAATCAAACTCTAAACACCGGTCGGTGACCTCTAACTCGCAGGATCTATAAACTCATCCCAACACCATGTTCCTAATGACCAGAGTCTTTACACATGAGGTGCTACCAAACGTGTCTATCTCTAACCCTAAAGCAAATGCAAAAGCAGATGAGATAAAAGAATGTGATACTCCCATGTTGATAAGAACACTGGCCCATAAACGGTACACTAAAAGAATACCTCTGATAACTGAAGTAGTTGTTGCGGCATCAGGCACAACCGGTGCCTTGGAGGAACTGGGGTCTAATGAGGGCGTACACTTGGCCTTGTGGTCCCCTAGTCTATCCTCCATAGCCTTGTGCTACAGGCTGTCACATTGACTGGACTGAGGTACCCCCTTCTGCAACCCTAGATGTCTGAGTTGCTAGCTGCTGCTGCCAGTAAGTTTTCCATCCCTAAACTGGCTGAACATATGGTGCACCTACGGTGCTCTGTACACTCCCTCTCTAAGGGCAATTCCTACGAAAGTGCCCTGGCTAGCCACCCCCAAAACAGACTGGTGGCTCTTTCCCCTTGGATTGAACAGTTACTGAACTCTGAAACTGCCCTTTCTCTGGACAATCCAAGGCACGATGCCTTGATTACCTGCACTGAAAATAGATGAGCTTCCTCTACTCTGACCTTTCTGATGAAGCCATTGAGGGTGCTGGTGTAAAAAACTGCTGCTGTGACCCATAAGGATGAGGACCAGGGCCAAAGGACCTCTACCTCTTGTTGGAGTGCCCACCTAACTGTGCCTCTGCTCCACCCTATGGTGTCTTAACCTCCTTGGGTCTACGAGTCTCGCTCAATGTGTTCTCAATGGTAACTGCTAATTCCATCAATTCTGCGAAGACGCGTAGTCTCAATCCTGCTACTCATTCCGTGATCGCGGGCCTCAGAACCCTTTTAAACCTCTTTGAGCATAGCTTATTAGTGGCCACGAATTCCTGTGCAAAGCGGGATAAGCTGGTGAACCGGGCTTCATAGTATACGGCATTCATTGTCCTTGGGTGAGAGAAAAGAACTCTTCACGATAAAGATACCTCGAGGATTCGAGAAAGTGTTTCTCTAGAAATACCTTCATAATAGCATCCCACGTACTTTCCCCCACGGTTCTAATAAACTTCTATCACTCATGGGCATCACCCATCAGCTGAAAAATGGCGAACGCAACTCTCAAATCGTCCTCGACAATCTGCAACATACCAAGGGTCCTTGTCACAAGCTCCAGCCATTCTATGGCCACCTTGGAATCGGGATCCTCAACAAAGGTAAGATGGTCAAGACACTGGAATTCACACATTGTAGCAGTCACCCTCGACTCGGGTACTCTCACCCCTCCCATAGTGGCCTCAGCTAGATGACGGATGGAACTCACAATCTCATGTAGCAGTTCTACCCCGTCTACTGATCCTTGGGGAGCATTAGCATCAGCAGCATCAGGGATTGGCATATCCTCTTAGCCTAAACCATAACCACGATCTCAACCACGGCCTCGTCCTCTCTGCGTGAACATAACTTCTATATGAAAGAAATACATAACATAACAACATAAGATTGGACTCATCATGCTATTATCAACAAATGCCACATAATCATACTAACACTTAGCCATTTAAGATCATGCAGACCTACTCCACATACCAAGGAGCACCGACAAGAGTGACAAGTCAATTTGAATAACCTACTTAGATTCCTTGCTAAAAAATACGTCAGAAAAATACATTTCTAACTTAGCTTCCAAGTTTGTTAATCCAAACGTCTAAAGGCAAGACTAATCATTCCTAAAGTATAACCTCCATGCTCACATAACACATAAAATCCTTATACAATAACAGATAACCATTCTCATGTCATCAAAACGTTTAAACACATGCATATCCAACACACGCAACCATCCTCACCAGGTGAAGCTACCTCTCCCACGACTCTTAGGTATTCGAACCTAGAGCTTTGATACCAAATTCTCACGTCCTAAAACCCGGGTCACATAAACCACCCAAGAAAACCCATTTTGTGATACCAAGATCCACCCAAACCTAAATGGGTCCAAGCCGTAAGCCAAAAATAAATTTAAAACCTTTGAAAAATGCACTTTCAATGGTTTAATTCAAGTAAAAGAAGAACCCAAAAGAATTAGAGAGAAGTCCCCAAGAGCCAAGGTTTAAAAATAAAATAATCAAAAATTTTAGATTTTACCTAGACCGCTCAATCAGTCTAAAGACCGCTCGAGTGGTCCTAGCTTGTACACTGCTTTTTCCACGGCCTGTAAAACAACCGAGGGTTTACATTGATCGCTTGATAGACTGCTCAAGCAATCCATCGAGCGGTTTGACTCTAGACCATTTTTTTCAAAATCCAAGTTTTAACATCCCAACACTTAACCATTTTCCTCCAACTTTTTGTAAACCCACAAAGCCAAACTAAGCAACCAAAAACATGCTAACACATGGTTCAAAACCTTCCTCGAGGCACATGGTTTGGTATCAAACATAAAATCAACCAAAAACCGTACATTATAACGTTGAAACCAACCCAAGCAAGATCATTTCATACAACCATGAAACTAAAACAACCACCCAAGGTTCCTCTCATCATCATATAACATACATGTATTGGTATCTTGGCCTTAAGGCTTACAAAATATATGCTTTCAACTCTGAAACATATTACATCAATACATGATCTATTAACAAAATCGGTAATAACTACTAAACTACAAAACAAGAGCTTTATCCCTCACCACCTCTGGTGCTCCTCAAGATCAAGCTACGTAATCATTTTCACCTAAAAGATTTTAAATGCCATAACGTGAGCCGAAACCCAATAAAAAACAAACTAGCATGTATTAAACGTATAACATGCAATCACGTATTATATAAACAATTTGACGTCACAAGTCTCAAAATAATTTTTCATTCTTAAAACCACATGTTTTTATATAATCCACTAACGTTCAATGGTTTAATAAACAAACACACGCTACTTTTCACCAGATTTTCACAACCAACAATAATTCTTATAAACTTTGCACTCTTTTAAAGTCTTCTACTGAGGGACAAGTACTACCCAAATTATGCAATTATTTATAATCTTTCACTGTAGAACCAATATTCGGCTCATTTATACAATTCTTTACGATTTTTCACTGCAGGACAAGTACTTGTCCCAACTAAATAATTATTTACGGTCTTTCACCACATGAGCAATCAAATCCCAAGTTACGCACATAGTTGTTATACATCAAGAAAGGTACACAGCCATGCACAAACATTTAAGGACACTCAGTCATCAATCACACGTTGAAACCATAATTCAACCCTAAGGGTTAGCTCCACACCTCCCAAAACCATGTTTTCTCAACATATACATACATCTTTTCGATTTTTAAAACTCATCCTTTAGAAAACCACGCATACATACGTCTACCATTTTTGTAATAAACCAAAAATAAAGTCTAACATGCTTTTTATCCAACCAAACACAATTTAAACACAAAATTCACCATTTGTAACATCTTAAAACGGTAAAAATGCATAAAATAACACGTAACAACTTTTTAAAACAAGATAATCTAGAATCCTACCGTAGAGAGTTAAAAACTCAAAGTTTTAAACACTGGTAAAAAATCAAAGTCGCCCAAATGAGATTTCACTCAGATAGACGTGAAGCCCACAGTGAGTATAGTAACGTTCCACTATCGCAATGCCAAAAATTGAACCCGAATCAAGCCAAAAGATAGAGAGAAGGCTGAGGTTCTAATTTTTCTTTTAAGAGATAGGGGAAAAGCTTGTTGAACAAGATTGGGTTCAAGAACCAAGGCTACTACCTATTAAGATTGGTATACTGAAAATTATATTTTTAGTATTTAATTTTATTTTAATAAAATTAATTTTTTATTTTATGAGAATCTTTATGAGTAATATATGTGTATTATTTTTTTAATATTATACATGGATATCCAATATTCTGTACAGTATTTAATCTGGTGTGTAGAATACGGCTTGCACATAGAAGATCAGATTTTAGGTTCTTGCGGAATATAAGTTTTATGTTCATAGTTTAGATGAAAATTGTGAGACCCTGTACCGTCTCTTTTTATATTATATGTATATTCGGCGCTTTTTGACGCATGTTTAGAATTTTTGCTTCTACATGTTTTTAAGCGTTTTGATGTATGATCGAGTTTATCTGAGTATGCGGGGTTGGTCCCGGGGGCTGCGGAGAGTTACGGTGCAAATTTTAAAAATTAAAAAAAAAAGAATATTTTTAAAACTTAACTCCTAAGTTTCTTCCTTTTTCTCTCTACCTTCTTTCTAACTTCTCGGGGCTTAGTTTTTGACAGACTAACAGTCGATCCTTATTACAGGCATTGTGCTCTACGCTTTCATCCGGTTAAAATTTTATTTCGACGAAGCTCGATTTTTCACGTGGATCGAGGCGTCGAGTTCTTGACTCACCGAGGTAGGATTCTAGACTTTAAAGTTGTTAGAATGTGTCGTATGTAATCTTATGCGTCTTTACCATTTTATATTCATGAAAAGATGTTTCATGTTTGGAAAAAGTGGAATTTTGATTTTAAAACCTTTTTTCGTCGTTTCGGTTGGATGAAAACGGTGTTGGATGTTTCTTTTGAAGCATTTGGTGATAGGCTTGAGTGTGTGTGAGTTCATGGGTATGAAATGGAAGCTTCGAGGCTTCATCTTGGGTTCAAAATGGCAAAATTGTAGGTGAAAAATATTTTCTGGGCTGGTTCAGTCGACCGAACCCATGGGGTCAGTCGACTGGATCATGGTTTTGGGCGTTTTGGCGTAGATTCCAGTGTGTTTTTCAGTCGACTGGAGGGTGGGTCCAGTCGACTGAACCTGGGCTGATGGGTGTGCATATTTGAAAATCATGTTCTTGAAAGTTTGGAGCTAACCTGTGGGGTTGAGGCTCAACTTTTAAAATATTTTGATGAAAATCATACATTTTCATGCTTAGATCTCCATGGTAGATGGATTGGATCTTCTTATACATATGTTGTATAGTTTTGAACTCATGTTTTTACATGTTTTGTGTTGATCTCCATGTGGATGGATGAATCTTGATCTTCATGTTGATGGATTGGATCTATTCATACATGATTAATGTATAAATGTGAAAAAGGTTTTGGTTTTGATAAATGATTCTCTAGATGTACCAGGATAGCGGGTATTTGGCACGAGTTGCCCTCGGTGGAAGTTCAAAAACGTGCGCAGAGTAGGTACCTTGGTCCTTCGGGTTAATCTCTGTAAACTAAGCTTTTACGTTGTGGTGTCTTCGTGTAGAATTTGCATTTACCTAACCGGTCCTACGATGTGTAGGGATTGGATAAAGAGGCAGGAGTCTATAGTTGCTACATCTGTCCCCTTGTAACGGAGTCGGTACATAAGATTTTATTTAATCTTTCCTTCTCGGCTGTGTGACCCCAGTGGAGCAAACTGTTTTTATCCTGTTTTCCTCGGTTATGTGATATGGGTGGAAAACAACCTTTTGACTACAGTTTTCTTTAACTGTTGCTTGCATTAGTTTTAGTGTTTGATTTTACTTGTGGTTGAGTTAGCTCCTACTATATGATTTCATATCCAGTTTTACAGCTTTATAGTCTGTTTCTATTGGGTTTCGGCTTACGAGTGAAATTTTCTATATAAATCATTTTCAAGTGATGATATGGAGAATGATCTTGAGTAGATTTTGTGGTGCCCGTGATAATGGATAATGAAATACTTTAGTAGTTTTTCTTTTGGTATACCTGTTTCTGAAGGCAGGTTTTGTACGCCATAAAGCGATATACTGTGTGCATATTGGAACATTATGTTTTCTGTTTATGAGAGATGCTTATTCGGTTTTTATTTGATTTCAACATGTGAATTTGAATGTATGAAAATCTATTTTTCATAAAACTGGTGTTTGGTGGATTTTCACGTGACCCTGGGTTTTTAGGTGTAACAAAAATGGTCATATCATTGATACAACTATGATATAGAGTTTTAGTAGGCCTATCTTGGTTACGAAGAACAAATAATAGCATCGTCTATTGTTCTGACTCTCTGTATTAGTATATTTTGTGTGTATTGAACGGAACACATTGGGGTAATTAATTTTATACTGACTATGTAAATTAATTCACACCTCAAGATTATTATTAATAGTATTTATCCTTTTAATTCTGAAATAATTATTGATTTGCGTATACTTAATATTCATTATTTTGATTCATTAGATGATGCATCTTATATGTGTCTATATTCCCGGTGAGTTGAATAGTATTATTTATATAGTAAATATTAATTATTTATGGAATTCACGTCTTGAAAGATTGGAATTGACGATATCCCCTTAAGAAAGCTTATAAATTTTGACCAGGTCAAACCTTGCAAGTGAATTTGATTATCCGGCGATTAAATATGTTAAGCGGAATGACTTAAAAAATATCAAGATCCCGATTAAATTAAATTATTAGTAATTAAATTTAATTGGCGGGTATCGAGAATCTTAACGTGAGGAGAAATTGTAAGTATTTAATAACATGAGCTCAATATTATATGATTTTGAGATTATGGGTCAGAATGCAATTATAGTTCTTTGGTGGTATGAACTGTAATTCAGTATTTTATAAAAATTACAGAAACTGCTACTAGTTTTCTATAATTGCAAATACCTCTATGAGGTTTGCTTAATTATGAAAACCGCTAATACGTGTCTGTGTTCTACTGAAAATTTTACTCATAATTACTCTCCAGATCTCCGCTGTAGCCCTATAAATATGCGGGTTGGCTGAACCAGTTTCATAACTTGTCTTCCAAGATTAAAACTGTACAAGTTCTGTCAATACGCATTCTTAATAGTTTATAGTCTACCCTACATTCAAGAATCGCATAAGAGAATACAATAAAAGATCTGACAGAAGTTTCAACTTGGATTCAAATCGTAGTTGAAGATTCGAACGGTAAAAATGTATTTTTCTAAATTAACTATGGTTGCACGGTTTTATTTTGATCGTTCGTCATTAAAAATTTTATTTGGAATCTGTTTCGGCATTTGTCCGTCCAGTTAATTTTTGTTCGTTAATCATTTATAAAAATAATAATTTTGACAGTCTTGCTTCCAACACTAGCTGCCACTTTATATAATCTACGCAGACAGACCACTCGAGTGGTCTTTAGACCGATTGAGCGGTCCTGATCAGAAAATTTCTAACTTTCTGCTACAATGCTCAATAAGACCGGGATTGAAACCAACATGCATATCTAAGCTATCATATGCACAAAACATATAGTAATATGCTTTCTTATAACAACAAAAAGCAATACTCAACACGTCACGAATATATTACAAATTTAAAAGGAACTGGGTTTCACATCGACACTCTAGCACCTTGACGGAAATCAACTTGTGTCGACACCAATACTCACATGAGTCAACACCAAGTGATCCTCTAGACTCCGAATTCTAGTGTCAACATTAGAGACAAAATGGGTCGACACCTAAACACCATTCAAAAAACTCGAAGTGTGTCAACACCAACGAAGTAATGAGTTAACACCAAGGCTTCAAATCATTTCCCGGACACTAACCCATATGTGTCGACACCAACAAGCAAATGAGTCGATATAAAGACATCATTCGAAAACAAGGAGTTTGGGCCGATACCAAAGAAGACAAGAGTTGACACCAAAATTTCAATAGCCAAAGTTGAACTGACTGGGTTGACACCAAAAAGCCAAGGTCTGACTGGCTGAGTCAACACCAAAGCAAAAAGTGTCGACACCGAAATTCTAGTAGCCAAAGTTACTTGGCTAAGTCAACAACAAAGACAATCAATGTTAACACCAAATTTTCAGTAGTTAAAGTCTCTCATCTGAGTCGACACCAACGAAGATATGAGTCGACACCTGAGCAAACAATGAAATCTTGTGTCGATACCAACTTCCCAAGGTTCCAGTTGGAAAACAGAAGTAATAAAATGGTCGAGACCAAATGTACCATGAGTCGACACCTCAGTGTGGGTGGAAAAAATCCAAAAGTTTGGTCGACACTAATGAAGTAGTGAGTCGACACTTTGTCCAAGAACCAAAGCCAAGACCAACTTGTGTTGACACCAAAGAGTTTTGTGTCGACACCTGCGACGAATTTCAAAAAGGCCGTTGATTCAAACGGTAACTTTCTCAGAGCATTAATTGCTTCCACCAATCACCAACGGTCAATTACTTCAATAGGCTATAAAAGATGTAAATTTCAGAATTTCAAACTTCTGAATTAATGTTCTATGGAATGCATTGAAAGCCAAAATTATTTCTTGATCATTAAAACTCATTTATTCTTCCAGTCCAAATACTCACTCATTTTTTTGTTCATTTATTATTTAATCCTTGTAAGTGAGTGTTTGTAAGTTATTACTCAATCTCTCAATCACATTTATTGTAAAGAAAAGTGAGTCACAATGAGAGTTTAGGAGAGTTTAAAAAAACAAAGAGTGCTTGTAGAAACCTCTTCAAATTGTAAAGGTTTTTGAATGCGCCTATGTAACATTTGGTTATAGTGCAAATTCTCAATGAAAGTTTTGAAGAGTGGATGTAGGCTTAAAAAAAATTGAACTATTATAAATTTTGGTGTCTGATTTAATTTTCTCTCTCTTACCTCTTTAATTTCACTGTTGCTATCTTATTGCTATATTTGTTTTGTAAAATTAAATAATTTTAAAAAAAATTTTAAAATTATTATCATTATTTTAAAACTTAATTCACCTACTTCTTAAGTTGCCTAGGACTAATACTTTTTATTTTCTCTCTCTTTCTCTTTCCCTCTCTAGAAATAAATAAAAAGGTGGCTATTTAGGGTCCGTTTGGTAATTTTATCTTTTTAGTTTTTTTTGGTTAAAACCATAAAAAAAACCAGCATAATACGTCTGACAAAAAAAATAATTAAAAGGTTAAATTAAAACACTAATTTACAAAATATTCAATTCAAACTCCAACTATTTTTAAAATATAATAATACTATTTATTCATAATTTATTTACTGTTACTATCAACTACATATAATTATTAATATCAAATATATAGAAGAAAAAAATTATCCAATTTAAATAAAAAGAAAAAAAAAGTTAACTATTTACCCAAACAACCAATTTTAAAAAAATTAGTTTAAAAGCTACCAAACAACGTACATTAAACTAAATTTAACTTTTTGGCTAAAAATATAAAAAAACAAAAAAAATAACTTTTAAAATAGTTGTCTATCATATCCTTAAAAGTAATTTAAAATTATATTTTTCCATGCAAAATTTTTGAGTCAAATCATTTGATAAAACTCATTTTGAAAATGAGTTTAGATATACGCATTCTCATATTGATTTTCAAATAATACCTTATCATAATTTGGAATGGGTCCTGTTTGGGCAAAATTGTGAACATTTTATTTATTTTGTTTTTTTATTAAATTCTTCTCATTTTTTTATCAAATTCTTCTCAAAGTAAAAGAATATTATTAAAAAAATTTAAAAAGACTCACTAAAAATGAAAATAAACAACATATAATTTAATTTGTTGGCTTATTTTTGTTTATTTTGAACTTTATTCATATTTTGGTTAAAAAAATTTATCAACTCATCTAAATGAGAGAAAATTTTTAAAAACTTTACTAAAAACAAAAATAATCAAATAAGCCATTTATTCCAAAGAGGGCCATCGTGTCTAACAGCACAGTTTTAAATACATTACTGGACACAATATTGGTTTTTTTATTTTTATAATACGTATCGGTTGGTGAAATATTGAGCACTTATTTATTACTAAAATTATTACATTTTGATTTTTATAAAATTTTATTCAATAATAAATAATTTAGTACAAAATAAATATTTATCTAACATAATCTTTTAAATTTTGTCTAATTTATAATTTCATTATTTATAATAAGATAGTTAACTTAAAAGCAATATAAATTTAATATTTAATATTTTTTTATAATGAATCACATTGTGCAATTTTAGAATTCTCATTTTATATTCAAACTAATTTTAGAACTCTCATTTTATACTATATTTGAATCTTATTTTAAAGTATACAAATTTTGAAAAAATAAGTAAAAAATATTTTTTAAAAAGTTAATTTGTGCACCAATATGTATACAATTTTTATTTCATAAGAACCAATATTATTCAGTACAAACTGATACAGATCAATAAAACGGTCACTTATTTCATTCTTTTTGTGCAAAATTGTCAATTTTAATATTCCATAAATACTCTCTTCTTAAAAATAAGAAGTTATTTTTTCTTTTTTTCTCTTTTCGAAGTAGCTTAACAAAAAGAGTGTCAATAGCATAGTTATTTGTTTTTTTGGTCTTCTTTCAAAGGAAAGGCTTTTGCATTCCTAATCGGTTAGGACCAGACAGCTTTCTTTGCCCAGCTAGCGAAAGGCATCGTCACGCAACGACATTATTTGTGCGCCCCTTACCGTTTTGACTCAGTGTTTGTAACAACTGAAAAGACGGTCGTAAAAACGAAATCTATCGCCGAACCGACCATTAAATACAAGATTGAGCCCCATCAAATACAAGATTGGGTCATAAGCCTCTTTTAGATTTCTAAAAAACTTAAATTTTAAAATGTTTAGTTTTTTTTTTAAAAAAAATGGTGAAAAAGGTTGTGGTGTTTAAAATAATTTTTGATAATAACTTTTTTAATTTGTTTTTTATTAAAATACCTAATATACTCTTGCTTTTAAATTATAGTGTTTGAAATATTGATACGATTTTTTTGTTTAGTGAGAAGGGTACTTTTGTGATTAAAAATATTATAATAATTTTAATTAAAAAAAATTATGGTATTTAGAATGTTTAGACTTTTTTTTGAGATTAAGAGATGAAAAAAAAAGTTAAATTTTGAAAAACCAAATAGTATAGCTGAAAAGGTGGCTTTTTTGCAAAAGAAAACCAAACAAGGACTTAGTTAATGAAACTAGTAAAATTGTTTTTAGTTGTCATACAAAGAAAACTGCGTAATTAATCATAGAATCATAAGAAGAAAATGACAGAAAATGGATAATGGTTAGCTGATTAGGAAAATGAAAAATAAAAACGAAGAGATCCATACATATCAAGAAGACTGATTTTCTCGTTTAATTATCTATAAAAAAAATGAATAGGTACAAATAATTTCATTTTTATTCCCCTTCAAAAAAATCTAAGATCCAAATGTAGCATTAACATGTAAATGCAAGAAGAAATTTTTATGGAAAATATGTACTCATTAACAATTTTTTAATATTTAGTACCATAAAAACTGAATTAATAAAAAAAATTATCAAGAAATAGTTAATTAATTCTAGCAAAGAACACTTTCTATTTTTTTAAAGGCAGCAAAAAAATTATAGAGAAATGAAATATACCACCATCACACAATTAACATCAATGAAGCACGCAAGGACAGACGCAAGATTCAAAAAAATAATCATAATAATTACTTGAACTAAAAAAAATGTGACTAATTCTTGTTTGTATATTAACAAAAAACTTGAGTAGAAGAGTAATTCAAATATTTTAAAAGGCAAACTTATGTAATTTGAAAATATTCACTCTTAATACTATTGTAATAAAAGGATTTTTCGAATATGTGGAGGGCCTGTGGCCTCCACCAACACCACCACTTCCCTTGGATCCATTCTTGATCCTATCACCAACACCCATACCAATATTACCACTAATAACACTTACCATTTTCAGAATTGTAACTAGAATAAAAAAAATAAAAAAAAGTCAAGTGCACAAAACATTTGCGCTAGACTGTTTTTACGTCTCAATCTTATCTTGCATTCGCAAGAGACTGCTTTCACGTCTCGAACTCGTGACCAAGTCAGACGGCGACAACTCTGCCGTCGCGCCAAGACTCCCCTTAGCGCAACGGTAGAATTGTAACTAAATCCAAATAAAATAACTTTTTTGTAGTTTTACCTTGTATTTGCAAAAAACTATTTTGACAGAAACTATTTTGACGTTTTGAATCCGTGACCAAGTCAGATGGCGACAACTATGTCGTTGCGCCAAGGTTTCCCTTAGTGCAACGATAGAGTTGTAACTAAATCCAAAAAAAATAAAAAACTTTTTTGATAACAAAAAACATTGTCTAAAAAAATATTTTTCATTAAAACAAAAAGAGCACAAGATACAAAACCACCAGCCACAGCAATCCAATAGTGAATAACAAAGCAAGCAGCAGTAAAATTAAGGATAGGGTAGAAGTGACAAGAAATATATAAAAGCTTGATGAGAAGAAAACACCAAACAGGAGAAACTCCTTTCTGAATTATAGGCAGTAGCAGTCAATTGGGAAGAGAAAACCTCTCCGAATCAACGGAAGCAATCCTCTAAAATTTGATACACCGAGATAAAGAAGCTTGGGGGCTGCTGCAAATCAGATCATGTCCAGCAATCGAGCCTATGGTCGAACACGCTATAACACAAACACACATAAATGAAGAAGAAAAAATTATAATGACAGCCCCCCCAGGATGTGAGGCCTTATCCTCCCTTGCTAATCTGCTTCACTGTGGAAAGATTAATGTAAATATCAAATGAGAAACTTATTAGCTTCTGAATGGAACAGCAAGCTTCCAACTTCTTCCATGTGAGAAGATAAATTTAGGCCCCGACTGTTAAACTAGTTTTAAGCTGAATTTTTAGCTTTTTGGCTAAAAACGCAGGAAAAAAGTTCAAATAGGCCGTTTGTCTCGCTCAAAAAAGCCAAAATGTAAACTTCTTTCTGTGTGCATTCCAATACATCACATCTCAATAAAAAGTCAAAAAATGTCCTTACATATTACAAATCATTTCTAATAAATATTAATGAAGGGTAAAATTGTCATTTTGATACAAAAAGAGCTTTAAAATAACTATGTTACCATATGACTTCCCTTGTTAGCTAAAATAGATAAGTTGCCAAATGAAGTGGTTTGATTTCATTTTAACTTCTTAATCAGTTAAAAAAAAAGACAATAAATATAGTTTAGGAATCAGGGCCCTAGTATTTAAACAAGAAACCAAACATTGGAATGGAAAAAGTTATGTGCTGACAAATGTTGTTAACATACCTCGGCATCCTCAGCCCCACCAGCTTTGGCCCTCTGGACATCCTCTGTTGTTGTGCAAAGAAGACAGGTTAAAAGTCGAGATGTTTCAAGGATTGAAAGGCAAAAGGCTTGTGAGAGAAAATTTAGGCTTCATGCAAAGTGCAAGCAACTGATTACAATATTGCACCCAATTTTCTTTTGTCTAGTATCACTCAAGGTTGTCAAAATCGAGATCGTACATAGGAACATTTTGGATTCTACCAGATCGGATTGTATGATCGGATCGTAAAATCGTAAGATCCTACTCAAAACATTAAAAAATCTAATAATTTTAGAAAATTCATGGATAATGAGCTTTAATTATACAAAAATAAATTAAAATTATCATGAAAAACAAAATGTGCCCTATAAACATTCACAAATTGATCCATATTGAAGTAATATACAAGAAAATAGAATTAAAGTGTTGAATAAAACATTTACGATCCTACTCTCAATCCTATGATCCTACTCCTGATTCTATTCTCGATCCTACTCCCGATCCTATGATCCCAAACGATCCTGCTATGATACTGCTTAGAATGCGATTCATTATACGATCTGAATCGAAATTGAAAAATTGAGTTATAGGATCGTACGATCATACGATCTGAATCGCGATTTTAACTACTACGGTATGACTTGCAACAAAATAAATACACAACTCATGTACTCAACAAGAAAGAGGGAGGGGGACAGACAGTGCAATAGTGTTAGCGTGGTCTAGTGCTCATGATGTGAGATTTTTGATGGTGTGATCCATATTACATGGACTCTTTTATATGTATAAAGTATTCATATAAAAACTAGACACTTGAATAATGATATGAGATATGTATCTGACTTTTTTAGTTAAACATTCAACTATAAGACATTTTGTAATTTGAATTTACTATTAAATTATACATAAACTCTCATATTATGCATAACATGCATAATAGAATCTTGTAAGCAACATTTATTTAAAAAATAAAAAATATATATACATTAGTGAATATGAATATTTTTTCGGATCTTAATATTATTAATATGAGAATAAAACGAATCAGACACTTAGATGCATGCCCACACCCGAGCCCATATAACATAGGGTGCGATGGCAGCGGGAGCGTGACGAAGGCAGGGCTCCTGTTGCAAGGACAGCATGGTGATTGGGGTTTCAATAATGATGGCAATCTGGTTATGTAGTGCTCTAGTGCGATCCGGCATCGACGTTGGCAACATGGTGGGTTTTGATGTTGAGTGAAAGGAGCAATTTTTATTATAGTTATTGTGAGAGAGAGAGAGAGAGAGAGAGAGAGGAGAAGGTGGGAAGATGACGGTGCCAATTGCACAAAGGGGATTCTAGAGGGGATGATGGCTTGTGCCAGTTTTGGTAGTGATGGTAATTTGCAGTGGTAGTGAGAGTTTTGGAAATAATGGGGGATACGGAGGTGGTGAGGGTTCTAGCAATGGTGATGGGTCTGAAATATGGTCTTCATTGAGAGAGAAGTTGGAAGTTACAATCATGTTGAGACAGAAGATTAAAAATATGTATTTTTTAGTTTTTTCTTTTAACTTAGACAAGGATATACATGAAATATTAGAAAAATAACTAAATGACGTGAGTACTTTTCGTTACTGACACTAACGCTGTTTGTATGGAAAGAGAAATTTTATACTGACAACTAAAGCCTTAGAGATGTCAGTGTCATTTCTAAAATCCCAAGGGAGATCTTTGTAATTATCAATAACCTCAAGGGAGGTAAATGTAATTTACCCTTTCATTTTTCCATTGTATTGATAAGTTCAAGTTTAATGTTCATTACTGGCGACGTAGAGCATATTAACATTGTTCTGCATTCAAATATCTCGTATTGTTCGGCAGTAGCTCAGCAAGTGGCTTTCTCCTAGGCAAGAAAGGCAAAAGTTGAAACAAAGATAGTGGTTAATAAAATGAGTCAAGAATGCAACATTTAAAGTGGGATAGGACAAACAAGATTATCTAGAGGGTATCACCATTGGTTTAATTTAGCTGACAGGAAAAACATAGAATAGGAGAATCTTCAAACCCCAGAGGAGGTTCTTTGAAAGCCCAAAACTTTAAACTTAAACACACTTCTCTTTTTAGAGAGAAGCCATTAAACAAAGGAAGGACTGGGATTCTCAATGTAGTATTCTGAGGCTATAAAAAAAGTTATTATGGCCATGTTGTTGGTTGATGAAAGGAAAAAATTGAACGAGAGGACAGTAGAAAGGAGAGTAAAAGAATGTAGATATATGACTTAAAACATAAAGCATTTGCCATCTCGTATTGAGGTTCAACACAAAACACAATCTCAATTCCATTAACTTATATTTATTGGATAGAAAGGTTCTGTAGATATGTGTTTGTGTATGAATAGACTGCTAAATTATCAACAAGTGTGTAAATGAGCTAAAGTAGGGTTTGGAGGCACTTTAGCTCAGCTCAATCAATCTAAACCATGCTCAAGCTTGGCTCAACCTCGACCAGATTTCAAAAGGACTTGATATGATTTTGCTCAATAATATAGATAAGCAACAACTCCCCTCAGAACTCAGTAATATAGCAAGGCTGTTTTGTTTAGAAAACCACGGTATTGAATCTTACGTGAATTTCATTGGCCTGGCTGTGGATCCACTATTTTTGTTCTGTTTTCCAGAAAAAAATTGACAAATGCATTATCTGTATTATTTCCTTTGATATCATAAATGTTGTACTACAAAATTAAACGTGATTTTCAAGGATCTAAACAAACTGATTTATATAGACATTGGTAAAATGACTGAAATGAAGGAAAGATATTCATGTCCTCACACTCTACTACTCTCCATCATACTCGATCAACCATTGTCTACTTCTAAGATAAATTGTGGGTACGTGCCAAAGCGTTGGACCTTCCTAAATCCTTAATATTAGGATAGAGGTCATAATGAGGTACATGGATAATCCATCAACATTTAACTATTCTATATCATGTATCATGTCCTGATATAGGACATTGTTATTATTACGAAATGTAGATGCAATTAAATGGGATATAGAAGAAATGCTAACCCGACTAAACTAACACAAGGAAAGAGAAGTAAATTTATGTGATGAAGTCAGGTATAATCATTACAATTACCTCCATCCTCAGGGATGTCAGAAGTCCACAAGGTAAGATTATCCCGAAGGAGCTGCATAATTAAGGTGCTGTCTTTGTATGACTCTTCATTCAGTGTGTCAAGCTCTGAAATGGCTTCATCAAAAGCTTGCTTTGCAAGGTGGCAAGCCCTGAGAAAGGCAGCTCCCATATAAACCGAGACATAAAAACAGGTTTCTACAGCGTTCAACGAAATAAAACACCCTGCTAACCTTTCAGGTGAATTCATAATCTCATAATGGAAGACTGAGAAATTCAAAGCCAAACCCAACCGAATGGGATGTGTAGGAGGCAACTCAGCCTCTGCTGTAGTGGTAGCGGCCTGCAAGCCGATTTAAGAAGAGAACATGAGTGAGACGCACATATACAGAATGCAGCATAATTCTAGCAGTATTGTTTAACCATTTAAATCAGCATCTAAGGTTCCATGAGAAAGTGTCTTTGCCTGCAACCATGGTAGGTACCCAAAGAACTACGGACTCCTGACTACAGAAAACTGAAAAGGTGATTTTCCTAAGAGTAAAAAAGCAAGAATATAACTACAAACAAGAATTTTTATTTTTTGCCAAGTATGGTAAGGCAAGAATAGGACAGAAAGAGATCATTAAAAGGGGAAAAATGCAATTTGCATCAAGGACCGGACTCCCATTTTCCATAGAAGTCATCTTTCAATTGTTAAGAAGACTGCTACCTAGTCCAAACTTTTCAAGACCCAACTGAAAGAGGAAAAGTCACTGAGAAACTTTTACATAGTACACAGCGTAGAGGTAGAGAAATTTAGACTATTCTGACGCATCAACAAACAAATTTTAAGAAACTGAATTTCAGGATAAATCCTTTTCACTACACAAATCAGTTGTTCAACTATCATTCCCTATATGCCACAGTCAATTTTCAGTTGCTTATACTTTCAATTTTTTGTGTAGTGCTACTTTACAAACCTTATTTTCAGTAGCCTGCAGATGTTTTCCTTTGGGCAGAGTAAGGACTATGGTGAGATTCATGTCCGCAAAGTAAAGGGTTGACAATAGGGGGAATGATAAGAAAACTATTAAAACAAATCCATTCAAAAGACAGAAAAATTTAGATAAATAATATCCAGAGACATAATCTCATTAGCCAATGTGGTAATGGTGAAGAACACTCAACAGAAAGTTGACTCCAACTAAGGAGCAAAAGCAAAGACTCAGAGCAGCCCAAAAACTTCTGCCCAATGCAGCCAGCCAGTATCCAGAACAGAGACATATAACCAGAATGCTGTGTAAATTTATTGCAATACCCAGTTCCCAAGTTAGCCGGAAGCAACTATCATAGACTGGTACTTGTAGATAAGATAAGTTTCAACATGTGCAAAGGCAGACAAAACAGGAATTAAGACTCTCCCATGTTTCCTTAAATAGGTTGAAGTTCACAATGAACTCCTTACACTTCCTTTGATCTAATGACACTTGGGACATCCAAGAACAAGGATTTCACCCACACACTTAACAACCTATAAAAATAAGAAGCCTTGCCAGGCAATTCAATAATATATGGTTGTGAAGAAAGAAAAACTGCAATTAAAGTAGTAACAATAACAATGATATTTAAACAATGACAAATTATAAAAAGAACGCTTTATTGGGCCTCATTTAGAGAACTCCAGCCCCTTTAACCTTGGCATAAGCTCCATGAGATTCAGGAGGCAAATTTTCTCCTCCTAGTCAACTTCGCTAATAGAATATCAATGGGACAATTGATGTCCAAACCAACAACCAAGGGAACAAAGGGCAAGGGAAGTCAGTACATGGTTGAAAAGACCTGTAACTCAAATCAACTCCAAGTTGACAACATGCACCATTAGAATATACAGAAGGGAAGGAAGCTAATTTTAGAATATTATATCAAGATCCAGAACAGCTTTATTTCAATTAGCTTTATTTCATATAAAATAAAAAATCACTACAAATATGAAATCAAGAAAGCAAAATATCAAGCATTAAATACTTGTATATCATGCATAAAAATTTGTACTTGTGGGTATAGTAAGTAACAAATTGTGTGTACTTAGTAACTCCTATTTTAAAATAATTTTTATAGGAAAGTAGAATGTGAAGTTAGTTAATGTAGAAAACACTAAATACCCACTTTTTATTTAGTAGATTGGTCATATGCATTTAACACTTGTACGTAAATGCTGGAAAACTTGTACTTGTGGATGTACAAACAAAATACCATGCGCATTTACAAACTCTCCTAGTTAACTTCCAAGCATTTTTTCCTTACAATTTTACCCTCCAAATTAAAAAAAGATTTTACATATTTTCGCTTTTTATATGGAGATTTATTTAAATGGAGAGGCTTCACCAAAAAAATTAGACTACCCCTACTCTTTCCTTATTATAATAGTATAGATAAGAGGGATAATCAACCACATATCACCAGAGACAGATAATCAAGCTACAAGAAAGTACAATAACTTCAAACCTAGCAATTCCATTCACAGTATGTAACTGGCACATATTCTATAAGGAAAAAGTAAATGGAGAAATGAAAGGATCACATACTTGATATGCTTTCATCGAATGATCAGCAACTTCTTTCCTATCATTACCAGCCTTGAACTCCGCAAGATACCTATAGTAGTCCCCTTTCCTACAACCAACAAAAAGCTTCAAGTCTTGAATTTCCTCTTAAGAGCATATCTCCAACCTATACCCTATTTCTCTAAAAGGGAGGATATGTGTACTCCAATCCATCCTCTAAAACCATCCTCCATCTTAGAAGATGGGTTTCCATCCTCCAAATACACAAATATAGAGGATGAAAGGGAAAACAGAGAACCCTCTATATCACATTTAATTTTTTATTTTTTATTCCAATCCAGAATTTGACCTCATGAACCTTTGATTTTGGATTTGAATACCAATCATGTCATTTATACCCTTTGTTGTATTTTAATAAGATATCTACAACTCTTAACATGTACATCTAACATTTATAAGATGGGTGTTGTTAAAAAGATATCGATGACTCTTTTAAAATTAGACGAATATTAGATATATTTAATATAATTTTAAAAATAAAGTAAAGGAAACTTCTTGTGTTAATTTTGAAGTGAATTTTTTTAACAGACATAAAAATAGAAATGTATGATTGGAGTTTGAATCAATAGAAAAATACATCAAATTCACTTTTTTATTAGAAGATTCATTTTCAATCTCTAAAAAATAGTTTTAGATTGGAGATGCTCTAACATCCAAAAGAGAAACAAAATAAAATACAAGCACACAGCATCAATCCCTCACATCTTGTAGTAAAACACAGTCGATTCTCCACTGGTACACGAAGGAATGAGATGCTCATCGATCACCGTCATGATATCGTTACAAAAATTTTTGAGCTCCGATTCAACCTTCTGTCTATATTCCCTGATCCTCTTCGCGTTCAGATCGTTCCCTCTTGACTCCTCCTTCTGCTCAATTGACGAAAGAATCCTCCACGACGCTCTCCGAGCCCCCACCACATTCTTGTACCCAACAGAGAGCAAATTTCTCTCCTCGACGGTCAATTCGACATCCAGATTCGCTACCTTCTTCATCGAATCAACCATTTCTGTCAAAAGTCAAGCAATATTAAACTAGGTTGCGTCATGCGTGGAGATCAAAATCGAGGAAAAGTAAAGGCAAAGTAACAATAAATCTGGTTGCCAAGAAAATTGAGGAAAAGGAAAGGAGATCTTCAAGCCTGATGGTTAGTGTTAGTAAAGTAGGTTGCATGGAGATAAAAATCTGAGATTTTTTTTGAAATTCTCAGTGAGTTATTATTGTACGTTTTCTCAGTAACCAAACAAAGGAGAAGTGAGATTGAGAGAAAGTGAGAGTGAAAGTTCAGATTGAGATCTAGAGGAATCCAAACCATCGTAGCGCTCGGCCTGCTCGGCAAGCTTCGCGATGTAGACGAAATTCTCGCGCTCTTTGGATGAAGCCATGGACGCTCAGAGAGAAAACAGGGGATCTTGCAGCAGATTTGTTTCCCTCTCTTCTCCGGCGTTGAAGCCTCTCTCTCTCTCTCTTGTCCGACGACGATTTTGGAGCAGAGAGAAACGGGTGGACCAATCAGAAAAAGGGTTAGTACCGCAGTTCTTTCCGTTATTACCATTGACGTCCTTTGTAGTTTCCAAATATCAAAAAGACAACAATTTAGCCTATTTTGGCAATATAATTTTGAATTAAATTTTTTGTTCAAAATTATTATATTCTAACTTTACGCCAAAAGATAATAAATAAAAAATTTAGTTTAAAATAACTTTAAAGTAAAAAATATTTAGTTTAAAATTGTTATAATTTTTAAAATTTTATTTTTAAATAATTTTATATTTAATATAAATTT
>JAOTRH010000025.1:8679849-8727160 GCA_034768845.1 Heliamphora exappendiculata
GGCGATTGGTTGGTCAGCGGTGCTGGACGGCATCGCGCGGCTTCCTTCCCTGTTTTCGTTTCTCTCCTTCGCTGCATATATATATATATATAGCAAAGTCCCAGTACACTGCCATACGCAACCACCACCGGCGCAGTCACCGACCACGGCCACTCTCCCCTTCAGAGAACGATTTTGGGGTGTGGCGGTGGCGCGAGAAGGGTTTGGGGGTGTGGATTTGGGGGTGTGGCGGTGGTGGTTTGGGAGAGAGAGGGAGGGAAAGAGAGAGATGGCATAGAGGAGAGAGGGAGATAAATGGGAGAGAGAGAGGGTTCGGGAGAAGGGTTTGGGGGTGTGGCGGTGGCGGTTTGGAAGAGGAGAGGGAGGGAAAGAGAGAGAGGACATATAGGAGAGAGAGAGAAACTAGAGAGGGAGAGAGAGGGGTGGTTTGGGAGGGTGATTTTCAGGTGGGTTGGGGGTGGTTTCGGTAGTGGTTTCGGGCTAGGGTAGTTTTGAGTGTGGTTTTGGGATAAATTCTGTTAATTTCAACAGAATTTAGTTAATTTGATGTTAAAATCAAACCTGATAGGGTATTAGTGTAATTTTTGAAACTACAGAAGTGGTCAGTATTTTTGTCAGAAATTTCACGAGGGGTCAGTGTAATTTACCCAAAATTTAAGCAGTATCTAAATAACCTATCTTTTTCTTTCTTTTAAAAAATAAAAATTTATTATTAATCTTTTTGGTAATTTCAATACCACCGTCACAAGATTAATAAATTAGTGAATATTATTTTTAATACATTTTATTAAATCTTCATTTAATAATTTCGATGCAAAATATTTAAAATTCTTAAATCATAGTAGTGCATCATTTCCAAATTTGAGATAATATAATTTTTTATGAGCATAGTTGGTCAAAATATTCATATAAAAATATCATATATAATTTTAAAAATAAAAATTAGATAGTAATATGAACCTATTAGGATCCACTTTATCTAATTCTTTAATACATTAACCATCACAAACCCGATTTAATAATATAAAAATATTATTATTTAAATTACATACCATTATAAAAATCTATTAATTTTATCCATGTGTAATACTATATATATATATATATATATAAGGAGGGAGATAGAGGTATGGCCATTTTAAGTGGTAAAGAAAAAGAGAGGAGATTCAGATGCCCCAGACACAAGAATAGGGAGACAATTGAATAAAATGCTTTTGATCACAAAAGCGGATCTCGATATCAAACGCGTTCCGCAAAGCTATTAGGAATAATTTTTAATTTTTTGAAATTTTAATAATAAATTATATATTTTTAAATATTCATAATTTTAATAATGCCAAACACCACCTTTGTATAGAGTTCAAAATCGGAATTAATACAAACTCATAAAATATACGTATAAATTTATATATGATTTAAAATTGATAACTAATATTTACTTATATTGTTCCCATCACCAATAATTTAATATGTGTTATTCATTTTAAATTATAAATATAATTTATAAATTTGTGGCATTTTTGTTATCCATACCTATATTTTCTTTTGCATTTTTAATTTTAGAATGAACTTCTCTCCGATGCTTTAATGAATTGAACCAATCCAATTCAGCCAATTTTAAGTACTAAATAAACCCCTTCAATTTGATTAACACAAACTTTTTACATAATTAATTTATAAATTATAAATAATAAAATGGAAAACTTAAATAATTAAAATAAATTTACTTTAAACGTAAAATTAACCAAACTAGAATAGCCTCAAGTCCATAGGAGTGAAAAGGAGCCTTTAATTTTCCTTTAATTTTCTCATCCCTCACGTGCTTTTCTCGCGAGTGTGTTTGGTTTTCCCAATGGCCAAACAACACAGATATGGATCTCAACAATTATCACGTAGCCGTCACAAGCTGATTGAATTAACTTCTCTTCATCCCCGTCTCTCTCTCTGTCTCTCTCTATCTCTCTCTCTCTCAAATTCCAAGTTCAGAAAGAAGAGAACCAATTTACCACATCAATGGTCGGAAACTTCTCCACCACCACCGTGACCGACCTCCCCGACGTGATCCTTTCGAACATAATCGCCGCCGTGACCGACACGCGCAGCCGCAACGCCACCGCACTGGTCTGCTGGAAATGGAGGCTCCTCGAGAGGGCCACCCGGACCTTCATCGCGCTCCGGGGAAACTTGCGAGACCTCATCCTCCTCCCGACCTGCTTCCGATCGGTCACCCACCTCGACCTCTCTCTTCTCTCCCCATGGGGCCATTGCCTCCTCTCCGCCGCCTCCGATCCTTCCCTCGCCCACCTCCTCCGGGCCTTCCCCTCCGTCACTTCCCTCACTCTCTACGCTCGAAATCCTTCAAGTCTGCAACTTTTGGCCCCTCAGTGGCCCCAATTGACGCAAGTCAAGCTCGTTCGATGGCACCAAAGGCCGCAATTGCCGCCCGGCGCCGACTTCGCACCGCTATTCGAGCACTGTCGCTCCATTTTCTCTCTCGACTTGTCTTCCTTCTACTGCTGGAACGACGACATACCTCCGGCGCTCGAATCGCAGCCGAGTCTCGCGGCCAAGCTCACTCGGCTCGATCTGCTCAATCCGTCGTTTGCCGAAGGGTTCAAGTCGGACGAGATCAAATCGATCACCTCCGCTTGCCCTAGCTTGATGCAGTTTCTTGTGCCGTGCATGTTTGATCATAGGTACATTGGCTTTGTCAGTGACGAGACTTTGCTATCTATCTCCACCAATTGCCCCAAACTATCTGTACTCCATCTTGTGGATATGTCGGCTTTGTTGAATGCTCGGGGTAATCCGAATGATGAAGGTTTCACCGCCGAGGACGCCAGGATTGGTAATGCGGTGTTGATCGACATGTTCGCTGGTTTGCCATTGCTGGAAGAGCTCGTACTAGATGTTTGTAGAAATGTCAGAGACAGTAGGCTGGCGCTGGAGGAGATGAATTTGAGGTGTCCGAAGCTGAGGTCGCTCAAGTTGGGGCAGTTTCACGGGGTTTGTAGGGCGAACGAGTCGACCCTCGATTCAAGGCTCGATGGCATTGCGCTGTGTCAAGGGCTTGAGGCGTTGTCAATCAAGAACTCCGCGGACTTGACAGATTTAGGGTTGATAGCCATTGGTAGAGGGTGTTCAAGGTTGACCAAGTTTGAGGTTCAGGGCTGCAGAAAAATCACGGTGCAGGGAATGCGAACCCTGGCTTGTTTGCTTAGCGGGACATTGGTTGAGGTCAAGATCTCTTGCTGCAAGAATTTGGGTGCAGTGTCGTCGTTGAAAGCGTTGGAGCCAATTCAGGACCGGATTCAGCGCCTCCATATCGATTGCGTCTGGGACAGTGTCGAACAATTTGAGGCTCTAGAGGGAGTTGAATACAACTTTGATCTCAACAAGTCACAAGAGAGTGGGGTGATGAACCAGTCCCAACAGTCATGGTCGTCGGGATTCAGTTTTCCCGATTTCTTGGATGGCACCGACTATGAGGACATGGGCAAAACGAAGAAGAAATGCAAGTACTCATACGACCTTAACTCTTCCTATATGGAGGGAGAAGGAAACGGGCATGGTTTTTGTGGGAGGACATGGGAGAAGCTGAAGTACCTTTCGCTTTGGATTGGTGTTGGTGAGCTTCTGAGTCCCCTGCCAGCCGCGGGGCTTGAAAACTGTCCCAACTTGGAGGAGATTAGGATAAAGGTTGAAGGAGATTGCAGGGAATGGTCGAAGCCATGGGAGCGTGAATTTGGATTGAGCTGCCTCAATTGCTACCCTCGACTAACGAAGATGCATTTGGATTGCGGTGACACAATAGGTTATGCACACACTGCACCGTCAGGTCAGATGGATCTGAGCCTGTGGGAACGGTTTTACCTGTTCAGGATTCGGTGCCTGAGCCTAAGCGAGCTCGATTACTGGCCACCACAGGACCGGGATGTTAACCAAAGGAGTCTCTCACTTCCAGCAGCCGGATTACTTGCAGAATGTGTCATGCTGAGGAAGCTTTTTATCCATGGAACTGCTCACGAACATTTCATGACGTTCCTGCTTAGGATCCCAAATCTGAGGGATGTGCAATTGAGAGCAGATTACTACCCGGCACCAGAGAATGACATGAGTACAGAGATGAGAGCAGACTCGTTAAGTCGTTTTGAGGATGCGTTGAACCGCCGTATTATCAGTGATTGAAAACAGGTTAACCAGGTATATAGGTGAGAGTCCAAGTTGCAGATGTCCCAGAATTTCTGCTGACATGACTGAGCTTTTCTTCTTTTTTTTTTCCCGGTGGAATGTGATGATTGTAATTAAACTGTGACAGTTCAGTTTTGAGTGATTGTAACAAAAAGAAATGAATGAACCCCTTGGATACTATAAAGATGAGACTTGATGTTTCCTTTTGATTGTGCGAAAATAAATTGAAGTCTTTTCATTCCAAAGTCAATATCAGCTGGTACATGTTTCTGAAACTGGAAAATTGTATTGAAAGTTTTACAACTTGAGCCGACAACACAATGTTAACACCTCCACCGTGCTGTTTTTACACAACATAAGAAATTGCACTAGCAGAGTGAGTACTCGCAGTCTAGTAACCGAGTGAGGATCTCCTCACAGCTCGGTCGTTCTTGTGGTTCGGCCCAGCAATCTGCAATTAAGACATGAAATGCATGAGTTTCAACACTACTGAGAAAATTGAATAATACAATGGAAGTTTGACATGATTTTTGGGCCAAATGACCAAAACTTACCTGCAATTAACCTGCCCAGAGGGCCTTCAGGAATCTCCAACCGGGACCCCTCATTAGCAACAGCATAAACAACCTAAACAGCATAGAGAATGAACTTCAATTTACAACAAAAATAAAACAAAAACCCCCAACATTTTTCCTCATGGGGAACCAAAAACAGGAAAGACCAATGCATATTAATCCATATGTACAAAAAGTAGATAATACAACCATATGTCAGCATACCCTCTCTGGAGGAACACCCTCCCATGGTCTGTTTAGAGTACACAGTTCCCACATTATGACACCAAGGCTGAAAATATCACATTTCTCTGTGAAGGGTTCATTGCGGATAAGTTCAGGAGCCATCCATTCCGGAGTTCCAGCTGATGAGGAGTCTTTCATGGGAGTATCGGTCATTGTTCTTGATAACCCAAAATCACAGATCTTAACTGTCCAATGCTTATTTACGAGACAATTTGCACTTTTTAGATCGCGATGCACTATCTTCATCCGGTGTATGCACATCAGGCCTCTTCAGTTGACGGGAGAAAATTAATGTTAGTTGATTGATACTTGAAACATTTCCTTTAACATTTTTTAATTGTACTAAAAATGAATTTGGTTCAGAACATGAATATTCATGAATGTCCAGTTATTAGAGCACAAGAGGATGGCATAGTGCACACAACAAAGCTACATAATTACACCGTTAATATCATATGAAAAACTCAATTAACGAACAATTTGACGTCAATGACATTTCGATGACAATTTACGAATTGTATTGCTGTAATGAATGTATAAATTATATTTATTGATTGTAAAAAATATTGTTTCCTTGGTATCTTAGTGCGCACACACATGTATGTGCATATACAAAAACAATTGTCTGCATGGAGAACGGACACATAAATATAGGTGGCTCATACATGCCAAGATACGTGTGCATGAGACATGCTAGTCCAATAATCGACACGGCATAGGATACAATTAGGGCTCTAGTAAAAAAATTTAAAAAAATTGTCGGAAATCTAATAATAATTATTTGAAACATGTTAACTAAAATTGGGGAAAAAAAGTTCTTAATATACAGATCGTTGTTCAAGCTCTAAATACAATTATTGTTATTCAAGTCCTAAATACGGAGTAAATATATAAATTACAAATATATTTTTTTGCATCCTCATGTTCGTGTCCTGATTTTGTTTGAAATTTCTGTGTTTGTGTCCGTGTTCGTATTTGTACTTGTATCCGTGCTTCATAGCACGGGGGGAAGGGGGGGTATGGAAGACCAAGATCAGCACAATTAGGTATGGCATGGAAGTGTGCACCAAATCTAGAATCATGCTATAACTTAAAGAAGCATATTTATAATTAACCTATAGCCGCTAGGAATTCTGATCTTTTCGCACCCAAACCCGAGGAAAAATGGTTATTTAAAATTTTGATGACAATGTTTAATGTCACTTCCATCAACTTGATGCTCACCATGATTTATTTCCACTGGAGCAACTTTTCTAAAGTAACTTTTTAACTGTTTACCTACGCAATTAATGTTCCTCCATTCCTATCCGAAAAGGTCATAGCTTCCACTAAAAGTCTAAAACACAGACCAGAAACTCATATAACAAAATATTATGTTCCTCAACCTATTTAGCCCTTCTGTAACCCTTGTTTCATCTTCAGCTTATGTCATACATTTCTGTTTTGTATATGAGATCATTGGCTTTCTCTAGTACTTGGTCAACCTTCATCACATTCTTGCCATTTCTGGAACTAAAAAGAAATTTTAAAAATGCATCATGTTCTAATCAACTATTCCCGTCTATAGACCAATAGATGAAAAAAATCTCACTGCAGGTACTCACTCATTCCAGACCTGCCTTGTTATAGACCAAGGAAATATACAGTGCCAGCAGCCATGCAAGTTGCAACCCCCTTATAAGATTTCTCACAATTTCAAAGGATAAGATGCAGCCAAAGCTTTAAGGTTCATCAGTATCCAAATAAAATAAAATTGCAGGCCAAGAATAAATGGAGAGTGGAATTTGGGATTTAATTTATTTAGCTGTTGTGAAGTCTAGAGACGATTAGGCAAGTTTTTCTTGATCTAACAACTGCGTTCTAACTTTTAGATCTGGGGGAAATCTTTAGTATAAAATATGCTACTAAGACAGGTTTTCTGGGGTAGTCTACTCATGGTTTTAAGGGGGGATCATAAGGGCGACAAAGAGAGAGACAGCAGGTTAAGGCCTTGTCTTCATTTTTCTGTTTGCCACTTATTTAGCTGAATTAATCTACCTTTATTCTTAATTCTCTGCCTTGTTTTACTGTTTTGTCTCTCCCCTTTTTTTGTCCCGCATCATTATGATTATTAATTAAATAACCTCCAAAACATAGTGCCACTCTTCCCGTTTTCCATCTAGCTTCGTCTTGCACCATGCCTAATTCAATCTTTCCTCATAACCACTCCAACAATTGGCCTCCCTTAAAGTCTTTCATGTCCATCAACTTGGAATTAGTCTCATGCTCATAATTCCAACAGTTTATGTGAGAACTTAGACCAAGAAGTTTAATTTTCCTTAATCCATTTAAAGAAAATGGAAGGTCAACAAAGGATATTTTATTTTAAAAAAATTCAAAGCAAACGGCAATATCAAACATCACGCATCATGGTGATAACGACAACATGACCAGCCATAATATTCCCATAATTTTTCTGGAAAAAACATTCTATAATGCATTACATCAGTTAAGCATTAGCACTAAAAATCAAGAAAGATTTCCATGAAGTACCCACAGGGTTCTACGCACCTGCATATATCGCGCAGCATTTTTAGTTTCCTTCGCCAGCTGAGCTTCTTTTTCTGCCCACTCAAATGTATCAAATAATACAAGGATCCCATCTCCATATATTCAGTGACCATCGACAAGTGCGGGGGCTTTGTGCATGCACCAAGAAATAAGATAACTGCAAAAGAAAATGCACCAATTGATTCACCAACATCTAAATAACAAAGAAAACTTTTTATTCGCATTAGTGTTCGTTGTTTTTATCATTTTTGTTTGTTTTAATCATTTTCTTTTTACATGTCTACAGGCCTGAAATAAAAGGAACATAAAGTTCACAAAGTTGCAGACCTTTTCTACTATGCCTGCCCCCATTATATTTCACTTTACTTTTTAGTGCACATGCACAATACCAGGTTTTCTTAGATTTTCCATCACATGGAAAAATTTTAAAAGAAACATATGTCGAACATATAGTTTGACCAATCAGGTAAAAGAAGAGTACCGTTTGGGTGTCGAAGGCGGCTGGACAGAATTAAAATAAAAAATGAAACAGAAGTAAAAAAGGGAGTTAGAAAAAAACCCAAAATACATATGCACTAACATATAGAAAGATTATGTTAAAAATACAAACAACATCAGCCTGTCTTAAAGAAGCTACCTGAGGATGGATATCTCATTGCAGAAATCCTCCATATTTTCGGCAGTCAGATCTTGCTCCAAGAAAACCTTGATCGCTACATCTGTTCCATTCCAAATGCCGCGAAAAACTTCTCCAAAAAACCCTGGAGATAAAAAGGTACAAACAGAAAATATAATAATTACTTTGGCAGGCACAAAACTTGCGGTGTTATCTGAGTCAAAAGAGTAACATGATCAAAGAATAGAGTTAAAGAAATCATCATTCTTCATTCACGTCCTACATCAGGTAGGAGGATGTCCAAACAAAACACCATTTAGAGATTAGAAAGTGAAATTCCAAGAGAAGATCAATGAACATTTTCACATGGGAATGTGGAATCCCTTTTGTTGAGGGCTATTTATATCAATGTAACAATATTTTGGTTTAATATAAATAGTCAAGGACAGCTAAGCACGGGGATTAAGCTCTCTTTATTCGTCCAATTTTTCTTCATTAGCTAACCACAAGCATTAAGCTCTCTTTATTCTTCCGATTTTTCTTCTTTACTTTACCATGGTATCATACCAAAGGTCCATGAAAAAGTAATTATTCATTTTTCTTTTTCTTCAAAAAAAAGGAGAGAGAGAGAGAGAGAGAGAGATCATACTTGCTGAAGTCATCTCGTTAAATTGAGATCTCATCAATCTCATCTTGTTCCAAGTCACAAACCACATCGACATAAATCACCATATCATTATACTTATCGGTATCAGGCATGTATCGGCGAGGTTCAAAATTCAGATGCGTATCAACCGATACGATATGTATCAATCGATATTTAACACTGTGGCATCAACACCCAATCGACCAGCCTCAACCCAACAACATCCACCCACTCGTTGACCAAGTTCAACGTCATCCATCAACATCCAACCGACTAATCAACAACAACCAACACCCAAAATTGACAACACCCGATCAAACAAACAACTAATATGAACCAAACAATCGACTAAATACCCGATGGACCTCCTACAACCACCAAAAAAAAACAAGCACCCCCTAAACCATCAACCAAAACAATCAACCCCACTAATGACCAAGAAACTTGACCCAACATTACCTACGGCCAAACCACATGCCAAACACACCCATTGAACCAAAAAAAAGTGCTTGACCTCAACCAATGGAATTTTGTTCATGTTTTTGTTGTTGTGGATGGATATTCGTTTGTAGATGTATAAGTGAGGGAATGGATCCTAAATCATATGTCTCTTCCTTAACACCTCGACCTCTCACAAATTGGAGGGATTAAGTATTTACTCCATAATTGTGAAAGTTGCATCCACTAGCTAAAGCAAGCAAAGACACCTTAATGCGCCTAGCCTGTAAGATCATATGCAGGCTAAATGGGAACAAGAGGATCGATAAAAAGGCTGGATGAGAATAAGAGGATGCTCAAATTGTTACTCATTTATGGCATGTAATGGAGCCACAAATTGCCGATATGTGTAGCCCTATGGATAAGTATAAGAAGGTTTAGAAGTATGTCCATATGTTATATTCTAGTAATCTTACTCATATACATGATTTGATGGTTAATTTCTTTTAGCCACAGCAAGATGACAAGTTTGTTAGCGATTAGTTTGCATGCGCTCAAAAGTATTTATGATGAGTTAAATGCAATTCTCCCTATTTCCTATGATGCTCAAAAAATGCAACAGCAACACACAAATAAATGGTTGTGATGAAGTTTTTGACAAAGTTGAGGCCAGAAGTTAAGTTACATTGGTCTAAGATATTAGAACCCAGAGCTCCCTTCTCTTGCATAAGTATATCCAAAGAGACTTGCGTGCTACTTCTCGATGTGGTTTCGGAAATCTAGTGCTTTTCTCTCTCATCGCCCAGCGGACTCAAGGGGCGCACTCAAGGGCGCATAGGTGACCATATAGTCATTACAATAGTTGTAGAGAAGGTGGTAGTTCTCGTGGTGGTTGATGAGCTTGTGGTAGTTGAGGTGATGGTTCACGTGGTGTTCAAGGTGCTCGTGGTACATATTTGACTAGTCATTGTTCTAATTGTAGCGTAATTGCCTAGGCAATCATACTTAAGAGACATGTTAACAGAACTTCTCAATTTGCCAATGTAATGACATCTTACCATGTTGATCATCCTTCATCTTCTACCCAAATTGAGGAGAAACTATGGTTGAGTGTGAGATCGAGTACTCTTAAGTTTTTTCAATATCAAACTTTTCTGCAGTCATCTTTTCCAGTTGTATCTCAAACCTAGAAAGATACTTTGATTGTTTGTTTTTGCATCATCTTCTACTTGTTGACTATAGGTAATCGATTCAGGTGCCACTGATTACATATTAGATATATTTTATATATTTTTCTTCTCTCAAGTCTTTTCACCATCTTTACCTCTTAACTTTTAGAAAATGGTTCTACCACTTCTGTTGAAGTCATAGGAACAATACAACTTGCATCTTCCTTTTTTTCTCTCATCTTATATATTCCTTGTTTTCTATTGAATGCGACATCTATGAAACTTACCAAAAAAACTTAATTATTATGTTTTTATCTTTCTTGATTCGATTATCATTCGGGAATTGATAACGAGGAAGACGATTGGAAAAGAAGTGAGTCAACTAACCTCTATTATTTAGATAATAAGGCGTTGTGTGAAGTTTCCCCTACTTCATGTACAACTGTTACTTTTCCTCATCAGATTCATTGTTGACTTTGTCATCCCTCATTGGAAAATATAAAGATATTATCTTCCTTGTTTGAATTTTATATTAGTTCTAGATTGGGAATCATGTCAATTGGAAAAAGCATGATCGTATTATTTTTCGTTATCAATTCAATAAATGAGAGATGAGTTATTTCATGTTAGTTTCGTCAAATGTTTGAGATCTTAATCATGTCCCTTTAAAATTGGGATTTAGTATTTTGTTACCTTTGCAGATGATTATCTATAATTATCTGGCTTTATTTACTTTAAAAATCGTTCTAATTTGTTCTCTACATTTTGTGCATTTTGTGCTAAAATTCAAGCTCAGTTTAATATGCTTGGTTGCATGTGATAACACCATAGATTATTTCTCCCATCCCTTTAGTTCTTTTATGACTCCATTTAGCATATTTCATCAATCATCTTTCTCTCACACTCCACAACAAAATAAAGTGACAAAGTATAAGAATCTACACTTAATCGAAGTTACACAACTTTGTTAATTCAAATGAATGTTCTCGAACTTTTTTTTGGAGTGATGTTTTTCTCACTATTTGTTACTTAATTAATTAATTTTTTCTTTCTTTTCTTAATAGATAGACCCTACACTCTATTCTTTTTCACATGACCCCTTTTTTTTTTGTTTTATGCCCGCATATTTTTGGATGTTTATTTTGTTCATCAACTTTCACCAAGCACTAACAAGTTTAATCATCGAGCCCTTAAATGCATTTTGTTTTGGGATCCTTTAGTATTAAAAAAGGTTAACAATGTTATAGTCCTGTTTTCTATAAGTTATGTCTCTTGAGCTATTACATTCATTGAGCCCGCCTTATCGTTTTGAGTTTTTTTGTTTTTTTTGTAGATGATCTTGTTTATGATCTTCCTCTTCCTGTAACTAGTCATTCTTTTTATGAGGTTATTTATATTTTTCACCTAAAGGAATATTTTTAATTTGCACTCATTTAATATAAATGCTAGTAGATGCGGGAGACACCCCAAATTTTCACCCCCCTCTCTTTGCCACACTGTCTCTCTTCTTCTATTTTCTTCTAAGCTGCCTTCATCTCATCAAATCTAACTTAGTACTAGAGATTCGATCCTTCGTATTCATAATATTTTATTTTATTTTATATTTTGAAGCTTCATGATGTAATACATATTTTTTCTCTTCCTTCAATTTTATAGCTGTTTTGAAAAGAAAAAGAAAAACAAACAAAAAGGTCCCAATATGATTGATTAGATCTCCAGATGCCTCGAAAATTATTTTCCCAAGCATCTAAAATCGTTTTATACCTTTTTCCTATTTTTGACCTTTCTTTTTTTTTTGGAAAATCGAATCCAGCCTCTGTTTGATACTGTTTTTTGGTTCCAATAGAAGCCTAGGGCTCCTATGTGACACGTGGAAGGCTCATTTGGAGCTTGAAGCACGAATGTTTGAGTTTCAAGTGAAATAAGGCTTTGATTTTTATTTTTTCCATGATCAGCAGTCAAGTTTTGGCCCTTTTCAAGTTTATTTCATGTTGCGTTGTAGTTTCTTGCTGGTTCCAACCACTTGAAGTTATGGGTGTCTGCTAAATTTTGTTTTGGGGTTGTTTCAATGATAGATCACCTCATATTTGTTTGAATTTGTACACCGTGGGCTTGTTTTGTGAGGGCTAGTTGCCTTTTCTCGTTGTTATTGATTGTAATTTGTAGTTGTGGACATGACGAAGGCGGGAGGCCAGTACACTTTCTACACAGGAAGTGAAGAGCATGGATTGGGTCGTTTAGGGACTCGTGTAGGCAGCCTATCCTCCTAGATTAGTCCAATTAAGTTGGATGGCAACAATTATTTGATTTCAGTCCTAAGCTTGTAATTAATTATCTGATTGCCGCCCAGAGTATATGGGTACATCTAGCAATCGAACACAGAGGGACCTTCGTGCAAACAGTGAAGTGAAGAAAATGCACTTGTTATGTCTTGATTGCTGAATTCTATGCAACCTACTATCAACCTTAGCTTTCTACTATTGGACACTACTCATAAGGTTTGGTCAGCGGTTACACAAACATATTATCAGATTAGTAATGATGCGAAAAATATATTAATTTCGGAAGAATTCATAGGTTGGTTCAGAAGGATAGATCTCTAACTGCGTATTATGCAGAGTTGAGCAGCTTGTGGCAAGAAATTGATCATTACCAAAAGTTTCTGGTTGTTTATATTGGTGATGCGCCTACATCTCAACAGATGGTGGAAAATGAGCGTATTTACTACTTTTTTGCTGGCCTTAATATTGAGTTGATCAAATATGGGTCAGATTTTAGTCCATGATCTTTTTCCCACCTTGAGGCAGGCTTATACTCATACTCAACAAGAGGAGAGCATGCGTAATGTCATGGTACATACTCCTAGTTAGGAGTGAGATTAATCCTACTCTATAGAATGACAAGCCTTACCATTCCAAATCTACTGAGAAGAGTGGTCGTGTAAATCGTGATCCATTGCAATGTGACCAATGTGGAAAGACTAGTCAAGCACTATTGGAAGTTGCCTTGGCATCCCCCAAGGGATGTGGAGGTGGTTGTAATGGTCCTATGAGACTTCAGGAGGCACATATGGTGATATTGGGTTTTTCTCGGGATGAGTTGCAAACTCTCAAGTGTTTGATGACCATGCTTAAAAAACTCTACTTCCATAGCTTTTACTCCACTTCCTCTTCAATTTTTCTGTTGGTTCTTAATCTTCTATGTTCGAAAAAGGTTCTATCTATTGCTCTCCTTCAATTTATTTGTCTTCAACTCTTCATATTCCTAAATTTTCTACTAAGTTACTTTCTGTTAATAGCCTTACTAGTTCCTCGAATTTCACAGTAACTTTTTGTTTCCTGCTCTTTTCCACCTTTGTCTCATAGTCAGGCTCTTTAGACAAAATAATGGTCAGCTACACATTTGTTCCATTAGTAGCATTGGCATCTAGGTCATCCACCCTTTGGTGTTTTAAAGTGTCTTTTTCCTAGTTTAGTTCAGCATTTTCCTAGGAGTAGTTTCGTTTGTAATGTTTGTAAACTTACAAAATATAAACGCTCTGTTTATCCTTCCTTTAATATAAATACTTTTCTCCTTATGATTATTCATTCTGATACGTGGGTTCCTCAACCACTTCTATTTTTTGTTATCAATGGTTTGTTAACTTCATTGATTCCTATTCTTGTGTTACTTGGGTTTATTTACTTTCCACTAAAAATGAGATATTTTCTTGTTTCAAGACTTTTCATATAATGGCGAGTACCTAATTTGAAACAAAAAACAAGATTCTTCGGGGTGATCATGGAGAGTACACTGAGGGAGCCTTTCAATCTTACCTTGATGATCATGGTATTCTTTTCCAAACAAGTTGGGTTGGTAATCTGGAACATAATGAAGTGGTTGAATGCATGTTCATGTTAGGTTGTAGGCTACCTAACTCACCTATTGAAGCCAATCATCGATTTAGTAGTGATGTTGGGGAGCCTGCAGACAAGAAGAGATATTAGACATTGTTGGGATATACTTATTTCACATCAAACCTGATATTGTTTGGTATTGTTTATCGTATTTTAGGTATCTCAAGTCAACTAGAATTTTATTCTACAATCATGGTAGCTGAGGTTGGTAGCATTCACCAATGCAAACTGAACTGGTTCAGTTGATGATAGACAGTGTACTTCATTTTACCATACCTTTTTAGAAGCAAAGCTAGTTACTTGGCAACCTAAGAAAAAGAGCATAATGGCTAAACCTATTGCAAAAGCTAAATAAAGCTATGGATCATAGTACTTCGTGAGCTTAAGTGGCTCCAATTGTTGCAAAAAGATTCGGAAATTCATAATGATGGACCTATGAATCTGTATTTTGAGAATAAGACTGTTATCAACATTACTCACAATTCAATTCAACATGACAAAACAAAGCATGTATAAGTTAGACAAACATTTCGTCAGAGAAAAACTGAACAAGGGTTTGATTTATATACTTTGTGAGATTTAAGGATCAGTTAGGTGATGTATTCACTAAAGGACTAGTGGCAAAAGTTTTCATTACATTTTGTGCAAGTTGGGCTTGAGAAATATCTGTTCTCCAACTTGAATGGTGGTGTTAAGTTATTTACTCTTTTTACCTAAGGGTATTTTTATACTTTGCACTCATTTAAAATAAATGCTAGTAGATGAGGGAGAGAACCCAAATTTTCATTCTTTCCTTTCTGTCACATTATCTCTCCTCTTTTCTCCTAAGCTACTACCATCTCATCAATCTAACTCTTTTGGTCTAACCTCACCATTCAATAGTACTACTGAACGTCTATCCTGTCTTGCTTGCAAGTTTACTCTTGGCAAAATCAACTACTTCACCCGTAGCAACAAATGGATGGAGAAATAACTATCTTTACCCCCAACGGTGCATTATGTATTGGTGAGATGATGAATCTTTGGATTACTTATTTTTTGCATTGCTCGTTTGCTCTACCTTTGTGGCACCAACTAGTTGGAATAGCAAAATAGTAGCATCAAATGCATTGAAAAATGGATATCTTGTTCTGAACGGCGTATTGTATATGACAGGTGAAGAATCTTTAGATCAATTATTTTTGCATTTCTCTTTAACTCTATTTATGGAACAAGCTATTTGGAATAGCAAAATAGTCAGTGTGAAATAGTAGCAATAGATGGAGGGAGAATACATACCTTTGTCGAATGATGTATTGTGTATGAGGGATAATGAATCTTTAGATCACATATTTTTGCATTGCTCATTAGCTCTATCTTTATGAAACCTACTATTTGGAATGGCACATGATAGTTAGGTGGCTCTAGAATCGTGCTTATAAATGGTTGTGTTTAGTGATTAGTTTTGGAGACTTTTGATTCAATAAGAAAAGAAAATTTGTGTAACCGCGCTATCTTCACAATAATGCAAGGATTTTTTAGAATAAGTGACCTTATTGGCTCAGCTGCGGGGGCAATAGTTGTTTGGGCATTAGTAGTAGCATAACTTGTTTAAGTTGTTCGAGCATTTCCCGGGAGTATAGCATGGCTTACTTTAACAACGTAGTGCCTAGTACTCAAAATTAGCATAACACGTGTTTTCACAATAATCAAGATGGAAAAGATACAAATTCAACTTGAATGGATTCTAAATGACATTAAGAGGGCATTAATTTGTCATAGGTTAGAATGTGTTATCTATGTTCCTTTTGGGTCTCAATTTCTCCTCATTTAAAAAACATACCGTTGTTTTTGATACATATGGATTGGAGGGCGATGTGTGATTGAGTGAGATTATATATTGTTCCTTTTCTTATTTTTCATGTTTTCTATTGGGGTACCTCTTGTGCCCACATTTATTGTAATTGTTTTTCTTTTATTTAGTAAAGTTCTTTTGTTGTTGATAAAAAAAAATTAATGAATTGTTCCATGTGACTTCGTTGCTTCACCGGTGATTTGCTCACTACCTGATCACACTCGACCTAACCCTCCATCACATGATATTGAACTTCCTATTGATATTCGAAAGAGTAAGAGATCATTTACTATACATTCTAATTCTAATTTTGTTTTTTATGATCATTTATCTCCTTCTTATTTCTCGTTTGTTGCTACGGTATCTTCTATGCTCTTCCTAAATCTGTTACAGAGGCCTTATTCTTGTTCTAGTTGGAAGCATATAATGGAAGAAGAAATGCTTGCATGATACTTTGGATTTAGTGCCTCTTTCACCGCAAATCAACTATAGGATATCGTTGGGTGTATAGTGTTAAAGTTCATCTTCATAATACTATTGACAAACTAAAGTCGTGAGGAAAAGGAATATACCAAAGTTTATAGCCTAGACTATTCTGTGACCTTCTCACCAATGGAAAAGATTGCTTATGTTCATATTTTCATATTAAATGTTGCCACATTTGCTTACCTTTACATTAGTTGAGTTGACTATGAAAACAAAAATGCATTCTTACACGGTGGCATGCAAAAAGAAGTCTATATGGAACAGCCACCAAGGTTTGTTTCTCAAGATGAGTAAGAGTTAGTTTGTTCTTTGGAAAAATCGTTATATGGCTAAAACAATCACCTTGAGCTTGGTTTATTAATTTACAGATATCATGATTAGTTTTAGCTTTTAGATATAAAGGTAGACCATTTTATATTTTATAGAGATACCGTAGCTCACAAAATATTGTTAATTGTGCATGTATCTCTATATTTTATAGATCAATATATATTTCATAGTCTATAAAATATAGAGATACTATAGCTCACAAAATATTGCTAATTGTGCATACGGATACTGAGAAGCATATATCTCTATATTTTATAGATCAATATATAATTCATAGTCTATAAAATATAGAGATACTATAGCTCACAAAATATTGCTAATTATGCATACGGATACTGAGAAGCACCACTAAAGCGCTCTTCTTATTCGCAACGCATATTCTGCTAGGTTCGCTATGCTTCACTCGTTCCCACCGCCCTTGGTTTGGGCTTTGACATTGTAATTACATGTGTTGCCTGTAATGATATTAAAAATTAAAATTTCTTTTGCAGGACAAGTTTCCTAGCATAGATATCAGACTGTTGAGATTCTTTTGGTAATAAAGTGATTAGGTCACACCATGGCATCTTTATATCCCAAAGAAAATATGTTCATGGTTTGTTAAGTAAAATGAGCATTTAGGGCTAATCCTATTAATATACCTATAGGTAGACTCAATCCTAAATTAGTTGTAAACTAAGGTGAGTTAGCAAATCCATGGTGGTGTCGATGCTGGTTGAAAAGTTAAATTGTTTTAGCATTAGATATTTTTTGTTGCAGCGAGAGTGGTTAGTTTTTAGATGCCTCGCATACATGTCATTGGAATGCTATTGTGTGCATTTTCAGAATTGCAAAAGTCATGATTGTTGAAGTATTCAACTCAAAACCAATTGACAATGAGTGGAGTCGAATCCAGATTATATTAACTAAAGCTTATTATATTAACTAAAGCTTGTGACGCAGACAGAATTTTCAAGAAAGTTTATTTTTTAATTTATTTTGTAATTAATTATTTTGTTAGCTAACTAGCAATTACAGTATTAATTTTCTAGAATATTAGGTTTCCTCATTTAAGTTTATTCAGCTTCACATTTTGTTGGTAACTTAGTAAGCAAGAGTTAGATTTGATTTATTTGCAAATGTTTTAATTTCCTCTTTTACTTTTTATATAGGTTACGTTAGGTATTATTATAAATAATAATAGGGTAAATTACATTGACCTTCCCTGAGATTTTAGTCAAATACAGTTAACTCCACCTTTTTGAACAAATTACACTGACCTCACTTACAGGCTGAAATATCGTTACACTGATACCCCTTAGCAGTTAACGCCGTTAGGGTTCCGTTTGTGTCATTAAATTTGTTCCCATTTTGCCCCTCAAATCAAATCTGTTTTTTTTTTTTTTATAAAGTTTATAAAACAATAACTTTTCGGTTTGAATTCGCTAGAGTAATTTACCGGTGATCGAAACCGTTCACTAGCAGCGTTAGGTCGTCAAAATGATAGTGAACGTTGTCGATCGAAAAATAATTTATATTTTATAATTGATTGTGAGTGTAATAGCTCAAAAAAAAAAGAAAGGAAGAGGAAGAACGGGCGTCGCACCTCTCGCCAACGCCACGCCCATGCCGTCGCCACCTCCGTTGCCGGTCACCGCCACCGCCACCGCCGTCCACACCTGTCCTCCTGTGGTGTGGAGAGAGGGAAAACGGGAGAGAGAGAGAGAGGAACGGGAGAGGGTGAGAAATTACTGCAGCGGACGGTCTTGGACAGCAATGGACGAGTCGCCGGCGATGGCGGCGGAGTCGCCGGCAATGGCGGTGGTCCTGGACGGCGGCGACCAACACGGCGGCAGAATGAGAGAGAGAGATATATATATATGAGATTTGGGAGCGACGGACCTGGACGGCGGTGGCAACGGTCCTGACGGCAGCGACTGGCACGGCGGTGGACGGCAGCGACTGACACGGCGGTGGCACGACGGCGACTGGCACAGCTGGCACGTCGATACTTCTTCTTCCTCACTTTTTTTTTTAACCCTAACAAGAATTAATGCTTTGAGGTAAAATTGTCTTTTCATCAATTCCGTTAACGGTGTTAACTGGTAAGGATTGTCAGTGTAATTTGTCCAAAAAGGTGAGGTTGACTGTATTTGACCAAAACTTCAGGAGATGTCAGTGTAATTTACCCATAATAATAATGTTTTAATTTTCTTTTTTCACTTTTTATATAGGTTTAGTTAGTTTTTTTTATTAAAATGAATTTCAAAAAGTTTTATCTTATTTGTGTTTGCATTAGAGAGAATATCTCAACTTTCAAGCAAGCTTGTGGATTTTGGTGCCAGTGACCCTCTAAGTGTACATCATCTTGGGTGGATTTTGATAAGCAATGTGGGACAAGGACAAGACTCCCGTGGATGTGATGCCTAGTTTGTACATGGAGGTAATAATAAAAAGATTGATAAGACGAGAAAAATATACTTGGCCAGTGACAAGCCTAAAAGCCATATTAGAATCATGGACACACTCAGATTGAGGTAATACAAATGCAAACTTTTCTAGATCTACATCTGAAAGGTGAACAACTATAGGCTATTGCGTATTGGTTTAAATTTGTAGTGAAAAGTAAGAAACGGACAACAGTTGCCTGATCGAGTACCAAGTTAGATACAAATCTAAGGCACATACTATTTCTAAGTTGATTTGACTAAAATATATGCTAGAAAATCTTGAATTTCAAGAGTCCATCCTATGAATTTCTTATGCGATAACCAAGCTATAGTTTCACGTTGCATCTAATCCAATATTCCATAAGACAACAAAACATATTGAGGTTGATTATCTTCTATTTGAGGAAAGCTTTCAGCCAGTCACAATATATAATTCGTACGAGCAAGGCGAAGTTAGGATCAATTTGTTCATCAAAACCATGTGCTTCTTGAAGGAGATATATTTACACCAGTAGTAAATATGATAATATGTGCTAGCTTGATAGGGATTGTAGCATTATTTATGTCAATGTAAAAATATTTAGTTTAATATAAATAATCATAGCAACTAACACTAGGCATTATGCTCTCTTATTCTTCCAATCTTTTATCTTTAACACCTTCGGGCCATGTTTGACGAGGGTTTTCAAGCCTTGGACTGGATTACCAATCTGGTGAGGCCATTAATATCATGTTTGGTTATCATTTTTTGGGAAGTACTCTTATGTCCTTTGGAATACAAATCCCATCTAACAGCCGGATTACAAACTTAGCAAAACATGGTAGGCTCCAGTGCACAGATAAGAGCAGCAGTGTGGCTGCGGCTCCCTCGGTTTTTTGGAGCATGGAGAGAAAGACTCCCTCAAATTTTTACTGTTGCACGGAAAATGAACAGAGAGAGAGAGAGAGAGAGAGAGCTAGCTGGGCAAGACAGAAGACCTGGGAAGATGAAACAGGAACGAAAAATAAAGAAAAGAAAAGAAAGAAAAAGAAGAGAGATAGAGAACTGAGAAAAGAGGAGATTGTTTTATTAGTTATTCAATAACCAAACCAAACTAAGCATTTATCCCAATCAATTGGGGTCGGTTATTAGTTATTTAATACAAGAGTAAAATTGGAAAGTGATAAATTTAATTTCATCTCACGCATAGAAATCAAACAAGTTACAGTTTAGTTCATAAGCTAATCTAATGCAAACTAAACATATAAAAAACTAGTTCAACTACATAACTAATCCTCTAATGAAAACCAAAAATGTAAAAAAATAGTTCAACTACATTACTAATCCGACTTCATTCATAATCCTTAATTCCTTATATACTAGTACCACCTCATTGTTAATCCTATCCAACCTACACCGATTATCAACAAGGCCTTGAATCTCAAACGACAAAGCAAATAAGGAAAGCAACCTTGAAATAGTCACCAACAACCTAAACAAGTTAGTTTTGGATGAATCCACGAAAACAAATCGGACATGAAGTCAAGCTTAGGCACCATAATCAATGGCATCCAAAGAAGTCTCCATGATAGCAAACAGCCAAACTTCCCACTTTCTTAAAGTCTTTATTCTCTTGATAACAGGCCATTCAAAGTGCATTTAAGGATAATCTCACACCTAACAAAAGGGTTTCCAAGAGTGCCAAAGGGATAGGCAACCACCACCAATGATCTGACTGCCTCCTAGGGAAATCTAAGCTTTCTTCCACTTAACTACCATTTGTGGACAGTCTGCACATCATTACATATTTCCACCTAGTATAATAGCACAATGAAAAGAACAAAATGGGAGACAGAATATGAATACTAACAATAGAATAATTTGGAAAATGAAGCTCAACAAATGTTATTTATATACTATACATGCTTTAGGGCAAGTCTTCTCTCTACAACTATATTGGATTAAAAAAATTGTTGCACACTAACCTTTTATGATTTCGGCCACAAGTTAACATTTATATTCATAATGAATCTGAGATTATAAAACTAATTTCCTCTCCAGACAAAAGAAAGGTGCATCATTAGTATAGCCAAGATGAGTTAACTTTTATACCAATCTATGACCACTGTAAACCTTAAGTGATGCCAACAACTTCTTCCATAGAGATCAATCTAAGGGGAAAGAACCATGAGAGACGTCAGATATCCCATGTACCCCATCAACCAGACTACTCCCTCAGGTACATACAATTGCCACAGCCTTAGGCATGGTACCATGGTGGTACACCTATATTTTTCAAAGCAAAAAATACTACATGGAATATTAACACAAGTTATGCTTACCAATCCCAACACGAGTTCCAACGGTCAGCTCTCTGTAATCAATATTCCATTCTTGAAACGGTAATAGAGGCTTATTTTGGAACATGGGCGACTCCAGTACTTTGTTCCACATTGAGACCGTTCCATCAATTACTTTGTAGTCCGAATTCCCACCTCTATCAGACATCTGACTCCTAAATTCATGTGGGGATGAAGGTAATGATATTGCCTTTTGAGCACTCATTTGCTCCCCAGGATGAGCATATAAAGCAGATCTTCCACCCGATACTTGATCACGATCATGGTGGTCAAAATCAGATACCTGAATTAGTGCACCAGGTTGCTAAGAAAAAACAATGAACATAATTACATATAAAGAAGTAATAAAATCCGAACTGGGAGAATCATCTGTAATTCAATGAGTTCAGCCATGCAGTTTTTAAAGTACGACATGACTACAAGGTACATAAATAAAGTAAGTTTTGCATTCTCCATGAAATAATTCGGCCACTGAGCTGACCAGGCACTTATCAACCAAAAATAGAACAAACAAATATAAGGCAACATTACTTGGAACGTGGAGCATTATAGTACAAGGAACGGGAAGATGAACATGGTACGCCACAAGCCCTAATTGTGGTACGATGGGCAATTACAATATTAGAATATAGATTTCAAGCGATAAACATCCCATAAAACATAGTAATATTTTTAAAAATTTTCATGTAAAACACATTATTAGGAAGCATTATATGTAATTCTACTTTTTGTCTTGTCAAAGCTCTATCTTCTCTCGATTTTAGTTTATTATATTTTATTTTTTACCCTATAGGAAATGCAAAGGAGATAAATACGAAAAAGTTAAAGGATCATTGCTATATTAACCGTTTTGGAATGAAGGTGTACTACATTTTGGAAAGTGTGCTCCACAACGTAAATTGCTAGGGTAACACATTTTCTAGTAACATAACTCCAAGGAACAACAGATAAAAATAAGCCAAAAGAGGCATAAATGCATCCCTACCAAGGAAACATACGAGTAGTTATTCAATGCTCTTGGAGCAATCCTACACTCCAATCATTAAATAACATATCATAGGTTGGGGAAAAAACACTAAGTACACTCAACATTTATAAAGTTAAACGACCCACTGGACTTTCTCCAAGAGCATTGAATAATTGCACCAAACCTACAGAGTTTCGGAAAATGAAGATCAATGCATGTGATGCCACCCAGTAAAATAGATGAACGGGTAATACAAAAACAGGTCACCTTCTTCTATCCAGATTTGACTTTTATCATGTTTCAACTTGGAATTAAGTTGAAAGCCATGGGATCTTTTAGGCTCACTCGCAGGAACTTTAGAAACAGGAATTAAGAAATACACACTTTGGCAACTGCATAACTTCAGCACGAGAAAGAAGAAATAGGAGAACTGTCAAAGGAAAGTACAATAGGCAAAGGCCAATAGAGCACATTAGCAACTCAAACTCAGTTTGGTTGGATTGACTTGGAGAATGACCTAAGCACAACCTAATAATTGAACAGGTTGCCCTAACCTAGACAAACACAATCAGATCCAAGTTTCTGACATTTGGCACAATGCGTGTTATGTTGAACAACCTCTTATAAGCTGAGCAAGAGAGAAGCTAAAATGTGTGTCGTTGGTGGCAAACGATACTTCTTGAAAAGCCACTTAAAAAATTGGCTTAAAAGTTGGGAAGCAAATGGAGAACCTAGGCTTGAATTGCTGACGAAAAACATCTTCGCATAAAAAAAATGTGAAAATGGCTATAATTGCTAGATTTGGTAAAAGTGATTATACTGACTCCATAAAAAATATGAATGATAATTGCCTCTCCAAACATACACGGGCAAGGTAAGAGAACATATTCTAGTAAATTCGTGAAAGCTACAATGGATGCAACAAGCCCCATTGGATAAGGCTTATAGTAAGAAATGACCGAGACAACATAGTAAGGAAGTAAATAGCCAGCTCCAGATCAAAGAACTTATATCAATTAATTTTGGGTCAGCATTATCCTATGAACAGTTTGGGGGGTATAGCCACAACCGGAAGTGTACTAGAATAATTAATGCTTATGGATTTCTTATATATGGAACTATGATTGTAGTGGACAACATCCTTCCATAGTGCTAGGCCAAAGGAGCCGAAAATGGAAATAAGAGTGGCGACGGATGTGTAGCATTTACAAAAGGAATAATGTTGCTGCTTACGAATCCTGGCCAGATCAAGGGCTGGTAAAAAGTTGTGGAACCATTGATGATTGTAGCCCATTGAAGATGTGGTGCAATGATATTTGCAAGGCCCTTTATGCCCCACATCTTTCTCCAGTAATTAAAAGGAATTCCAGTAACAAGCGAACAAGGCAAGCCCAAACACAGGTAGTATACAAAGGAAAATCGACACTCAAGACCGCCAGGGCACCTACTGCCTCATTTGGTGGGATGGATAGAAAATTGGACAGAATAGGAGGAATTCATGTGGACAGCAAGAAAAAAAATACTGTATATCCATCTGTTTATTTCATTGAGCAGGAAATAGAAAGGGTGTTAAGGCAATTAGCCACCATACCCTTGCATTATGGCACAACGGTGTTCTGTAAAAGGCAAAAATATGAAAGGGTCGTTCCTTTCCTTTAACCTTTCTGCCCAATTTGGGGCAGATTGATTTTGGTGGCCATGCAGTTTTACTCCACTTTTCCTTCCCATCCTTTTTCCAATTAAATGAAGGATTCTATCTCCAATCCTTCCCTTTTATTATCCTCTTTCCCCTCCCCCAAGCAATCCCTCCTAACTAAGAGATGTTTGACCCCACAAAACACAACTTTGAAGTTTAAAAGGGCATACAAATTACAATTCTCTAATACCAAAGCCAAAAACGAAGAATATGATCACTTTTAATGACATTCTTCAAAAGAATTATCTAGCCGCAAATAGCTTCAAAAGTGGCCCAACTTTATGTTACAAGGACGTGAGTACGAATGCAAGGTACATGTATGAGACACATGTTCACGGTAAAATATTCATATTTTTTAATATATATATATTACAGGCAAAAAACTATAGAATTTACAAGGTGTAATACAATGCATAATAGGTGAGTTTTATTTAGTGTCATACAATAAACTCCAATGAGTAAATATATTGGGTGAATGTCCAACGACCCATGTTGACCCATATCCATACTCTTACCCAAGTGTAGTTCTTCATACATTAAGAAGAGTGTACGTAACATAGCTCCAAATCTTCTCTTATGCACTAATGGCATAAAAGCAAGCCGCTTCCCAATATTTTGTGGCTGCAACATTTGCTCTTTCAAAACCACTTACTCCCCAAAGAATACCCTACCGATGGGTACGTTCCAATTAAGGTTTTCACCATGTCAGTGGGCCACCCCTCTGTATTAAAAGCCTCTATGTAAATAACAAACTAAAACACTCCCCCTCCAAGCCAAGTTACCTCCTTACGATGTTCTACGGCTATTCAATTATGGAAAAAAAGGCAAAAGCATCGAACTTTGTGATCAGAGCTATAAGGGCGCACTCCTCACCACCTATCATGTTAAGTAACCTCTCCCCCTTGTTTCTAGCTAAAAGCCTAAGTAGCATGGACATGAACACGAGTCACAACACGAACAAGACATTGACACGCCGACATGTCGATTTTTAAAAAACGCAAGGCATGACACGTTTGGAACGCATTAGATATTTATATTTTTATAAACATATTTAGTGCCTATGAGTTGTAATTCGAAGAATATAAAATATTGTTACTATTAAGAGATTCATCTCATATACATGTTTGGAGGGTTCAAACAATGTCGTCAAAGTGTCCGTAAAATGTTGAAAATTTTCTACTATTATAAATTAATTTTTTAAATAAGACACATTTAAAAAATGTCGGACATGCTTTGACATGTATCCAAAGGGTGCCGGTGTCTGACACGAGTATCTGACACGACACGACTCCTCTGTGGAAGTGTTTATGCTTCATAGCTTAAAGCTAAATTCCTCCTTCAATATTTCATCATTTAAGCACAATTTGTTTTGATGTAAAGCTATATTACAATAAAAAATATTTTCAAGTAAAATTATTTTGCAAAATTTAACTTTTTCCTTTTTGTTTTCCGATATTTGAGTGATACTTGAAAAATATTTTTCAAAAAAATACAATTTTTGATAAAATTACGCTACTACCACCATCGCCACCGCCGCCGCCGCCACCATTATCGCCGCCACTACCACTGTGCCACCATCACCACCGACGTTGCCACCACCACTACTGTTGCCGCATCCACCACCTCCACCGCCACTGCCACCACTACCATTGCTGAGTCCACCACCGCCTTCGCCACCGTCACTACCACCACGGCCTTCGCCAATCACCACCACCACCAATGTCATTTTTGACACCAAAAATAACTTATGCCCTTTTTATGTAAATTAATTTTGATCTTGTAAAGTTGTGATGTAAAATATTTTAGTGAAAAAATATTTTAATGTTGTTTTTATTAAGCCAAACAATAGAAAATAAATAAAATATTTAACGTTGAAACAAACGGAACCTTAATCCACCAAATGTATATAAAGAACTTTTAAAAGAAGAAATATGAATATGTCAGTACAGTCCCATACAAGCCCAACAATAAAGAAATTGAAGAAGACAAACAGTATCTTCCGCACAAAATTGCCCACCAAATCTCTAACTTTTGGTTCTTTCTCCTGCAGCTAGTGCAAAACTAAAGGTGGGGTAGGCCTAGCTTTCGCTTTCCTGCACTGGAAGTTGAGATAACGGTTCCCCGACCCCAGGATTCTAGGAGTCAAATATAAGGGAAAACATCATCTAAACAATCTATTTCCAAAAAAATAAAAAGAGAGCCAGATTGTCAACTTAAAAGCATTTTATATTTAGAGCTACCAACTATAGCAATAAACTAGCATAAAAAAAATAAACATTTGTCTAAGAGGAAATCGACATGACGGACTTGAGAAATCGATGTTTACTCACAACAAATGAACACTAATCCAAAACTCAAATCTCAAGAGAAGATGATGTAAATTGTAAAGTATAAATGCAATGTTTATTCACAACAAATGAACACTAATCCAAAACTCAAATCTCAAGAGAAGATGATGTAAATTGTAGAGTATTAATGAAATGTTTATTCACAAAAGTATTAATGCAACCTTAAGTTACCAGAATAAAGCTACGCACATTTTTTTGATGATCTGAACCAATGTTTCTGTCATTTGAAGAATAGGAAAAGGACCCATCATCTGCCTGTTCTCTCAAAAGACGATTCTGCTTCAGTGTTTCATTCATTGCTCGCACAGCCCTAGAGTCATTCAGTAAGCACAGAATAGCATCATTTGTAGTGGGATTTTACATGAGAATAACATGAACATGTAGCAAAAACAAATAAAAGAAGGTGTTAATTAAGAAAACAGTCATATCAACAATGTTTTGATGGCATATCATGATAAGTTGAGCAGCACTTTCCAGGCTATGATAGCCCCAGCCAGTTCATGCCCACCTTAACAGATATCATCAAATCTGCCCTGAACCACCTTGTGTCTTAAAAACAAAGATAGGGAGAGCTGTTAGACTATCACCCGTGTATGAAGCACAAATTAGTATGAAACAACAATTTTAATCTGGAGCTTATTATATTCTGTTTTCACCCAGTTGAATTAACTGTAGCAAAGCAGTAAAAAATAATGTAAATAAATACATTAACTAATTAATGTAACAACTTTACGCATGGAATAATGTTCCCAAATGGGCAAACCATGAAGAGGGGCAAGTCTAATCAAAAGAACACACATCCCAACCAATTCTTGATATCAAATATCGTGTTGACAGAATGAAAACAACTAACAAATAAATACCAAAAAAAGAAGTTTTGGGTTTATCTTCTGTCTAAATTAAAAAAGTTATCTTCGTTTTCATAACTTTAAAAGCCTTCTTTTATGTATATATTCTTTCATTTTCTATATCAACACTGCTAACTGCCCATTAACAACCCACCAGTGAGAGAGAGAGAGAGAGAGCAGGAAAGGAAAGGAATAAACTTGTAAACTATCAAGCCAGCTTGCCATTTCCTGGGGATGGGAGTCCCTTTGTTTATTCCAGAAGAAGCGGAAGCCTTGTGCATTGATTATTGGGCGCTCAACATTTAGACAATCTTGGCGGCATTTTTTTTTCCAGTTTTTTGTATTTTCCCTAGAACTTCATTTTCTTTTTTCTGTTCTAGGATCTGTTCACAGTTTCCTGTTTTTCTGTTCTAGGATCTGTTCACAGTTTCCAGCGTTTTATATCTATTATATGCATCTGCACGGTAAACATTTATATTTACTATACATGTTCTAGGATCTGTACACATCGTTAGGAAAAGCCATATTTGGTCACCATTTACTATGTGTTTTACATTTTCTTTTTTCTGTTCTAGGATCTGTACACAACAGTAAATTTGGTTTTTCCCGTCATTAGTAACAGACATGCCTATTTTCCATTTTCTGTCACAAAAATCCAGATAATATGGTCATTTGCCCATAAAGGACTGATTCTTTCTCTTCTTCGTCTTCTTATAAGCATTTCAAAGTTTATCGGATAAATAAGTAACTTACAATCACGGTTTGAATTAAAAGAGCTCAATCAACGGTTAGATTGTTATCAGCCTATTCCTCTCTCCCTCTATCGGAGCCCATGTCTCTCTCTCTCTCTCTCTCTCTCTCCTCTCAAAACTTGTCTCTCACTCCTCTCACAGCACCCCTCTTTCAACTTCATTGTATTCTTGATTTCTTCGATTTTGCCAAGAAGTATGGCTTTGCATTGATTTTTATGCTTTCAGATTTGAGGCAATAATTGATTCCATAATCGCTTTCGCACTTCATTCCTTTTTATACTTACCAACAATTTCCTCAACCGTGAAAGTTCTCTTTGTTAAGTTGTGTTACACCTTCGGGTTGTGTTTATGGAAACAAAGTTGTGCTACATATACATGAACCTAGAAATTTTATAGGCGAAGCTGTGGTATGCAACATCCATACTATATGGTGTGTCTATACACACGCACACATACAGAATTGGTCAAAAGCAAGAAAGGTTCAAACCTTTAATACCTCCTATCCAGTTTTCGGACGTGAAGATAGTGAGCCCAATGCTGAAGCGCACGAACTTTGAAGGGAAATCAATGGCAGAGTTATTATTTTAATAAATATATTTCAGGAATTTTTAGATAGGGGTCCTATAAGTAAAAATTGTAGAAAAATTAGTCCCATCCCAATTTTTTTTTGAAAGCACGTCTCATTTTATGTTCCTATATCTAATATGCCCCTAAACTCCATTTGAACACAAAACAGCCAAGAAATTCCTACCTTTTTTTAACTAAGAAATTTCTCTGTTTTAATAGAAATAAAAATTGAGAAATTGAGAAGTTTCTCGTGTAACAATCGAAACCTCAATTTTTGGGAAAAAAAATATTTTAATAAAATTCACAATTAAATTCTCTATAAAATACACAGTTAACAAAAAAAATTCTCAGTTAAAAGCGAAAATTCTCATCATTCCCTCATTTTTGACAAAATATCTTGTACTAAGAAATTCCTCAGTTAAATTCACTGGGAATGGATAAAAAACCAATCATTCCATCACCATCAATTTCAATTTCGGCTCATTATCTTGTTTAAAGACGATCATTTAAAACCTACATATAATTGATAGGTAAGCAAAAATCATCTAAATAGAAGAAGAGTAGAAACCCGATCACCAATTTCAACAGTCAATTTCGGTTCATTATCTTGTCGCTTCTTCTCCTCGAGCGCCGGTGAAGGAGACGGAAGGGCGATCATAAGATCAAAGCTTAAACCGTGCGAACAAGGCCCGAATGTGTCGTCTTCAAGGCAACTTGCAGCGGCATTCAACAGTACTACCGGGGTGTTATCGGCAACAATTTTGGGCGACTCGGAGGCGGTGTTGGTGAACCCAGAGAACGACACGTGACAAGAGTCGGCCTGCGGCGGCTAGGGTAGAGATTGCAAATCAAAGGGCAAAATTGACATAAAAAATATATTATGTTAAAAAGTAGGACTTGGCATTTAAAAAACTAAACATTAGGACTAATCTTTCTACAAATCTTCTAAAAATGACTAATAATCAATTAACCCTATATTTTAAACAGTATATATACAATATCATAGTACATATATGTTATACGATACACACACACACACACACTAGTAAATTGTCCATGCCTAAAGACACCTTCCAACATAATTTAATTCAAAGATAAATTTTAAATAACAATCAAGAGTAAAAATTGTTAAAAGCACTATCATATTTTTATGCAGTTTATGGAAACAAAGTTGTGTTACCAATATTATATATATAGTACTATATAGGAACATCAAAATTCTATGGACTAGGTGTAATATAAACATCAATACTATATAGTGCGTGTCTATAAATATCCATTGAAATGGATATTTATAGAATTGGTCAAATTGTGTTCCGCGATTGGATTGTGTTACACGATTGGATTGTGTCACACAGTATACACACACACTACAAAACTATCCATGCCTAAAGACATTTTTCTACATAATTTAATTCAAAGACAAGTTTTAAACAACAATCAAGAGTAAAACTTGTTTAAATCAATATGTTAAGTGTTATGCTTAGTATAGTACAAGGGTATTTATATACTTTTCTCTATGTTTATATAAATAATGATGCTTAGAAAGGTTGCCCCTATGAAGCAGGGACACATCGGAATAAGTGTCGTAGCCGTGTTGGACACGCCGGGGACACGCCAAGACAGAAGTCGAACACGCCCTGTGGTATATCCTATTTTTTTATAAAAAAAATCCAGCTAAACACATGAGGAACACGCATGTCCAATTTTGGACAGCCCTAAACACAGCAAACCCAATGATAAAATAAAAAACCCTTAGAGCCTCAATGCAAAGTTTGAAAAAAATGCTCAGCCTCTCATCTTCGCTATCCACCGGGACATTCACCAGCGAGCTCAATGACCTCAATCTCACCAACGACCTTCAATCGCCCTCAAAGCAATCACTCTCCTTTTTTTCCTTCTATTTTTTGGCGACTTCTCTCTCTATTTTTCGTTCGACTTGTCTGCATCTCCTTCTCTCTCTTCTTCTTTTCCCCTCTTTTTATTTTCTGGTTTTTGCTTCCTTCAAGTCTTTGAATGATTCGACAACAATGCCCTATTTAGTTGTTTCCTGGTTTTTTCTTTATTATTTTAGTTTTTCCTTTACCTCTTTACTCATTTTTTGTTTTTTCTTTACCTTTTTTCTCCATCTCTTTTCTAGTTATTTGCTTTACCTTTTGAGATTTTTTTTTTACCTTTCTTTTTTTTGAGGTTGTTTGTGAATATTCTATTTATGAACATGGAGTAAGTACATAAATAAAAATATATTTTCTGTTGTGTTCCTGCCGTGTTCATGTCCTAATTTTTTTGAAATAGTCGTGTCCCACGTCTGTCTGTGTCTGTATCTGTGTCCATATCTGTGCTTCGTAAGGTTGCCCTAAATTTTGGCAGATCCCTCGTTAGCCGTCTACTTATTCTTCTTTCCATTCTTTCTCATTCATTTTATTTCTTACTTGAAATTTAACTTAGTATCAGAGCAACTCTCAAATTTGTTTTCATTTTCGCTTTCGCTGTTCATCTGATCTATTAAAAATATCCCAATATGATAGACTAGGGTAGTAAAGTTCATCATATTTTTCAATTCTTTTCGTGTGTGATTTGTCGTGGTTTTTCTTCTTTTTTTTTTTTCTTATTTTTGGTTTTTTTTAGCACCTAGTTTTCACGATCTGATATTTCTCCCAGATCTTCTTCAATGGTTGCTTGAGTCACTCTAATGGGGTGACTAAGCTTTCTTGATGGTTCCCTACCAAGTTTTTGAGAGTTAACGCGTTTTGTGGCTTCTCAAGAATTTGGTGGTAGAGTTTTCTTCGCAGCACCAGTTTTTGGTTGCCGTTTCTCTCTCTCAGTGTGGCTTCCATCATGTCGTTTCTTCGTAGCTCCTTGCATTGTGGTCGTTGATTCTGATTTTTTCGTGAGTGATCTCTACCAATTTCTAAGTTTCAAGTACAATAGACACTAGTAAACCATTCGGTAGCAATGTTCTAATTATAGGACCACTATCCATAATTTCTCCTAAACAAATCTATATTTGTATTGATATTTGTGTCAACATTCTCTAATTACAGGACAAGGAAAAGATAGAAAAGGGAGAGAATTCTGAAAGACTTGATTCTTCCACTACTGGATTCATTTGAGGAAACAAGAAGAGAAATGAAATGATTAGGAAGGGTGGAATATATGCCTACATATGTTCACATGGAGTAGTTTGAAAGAGTGGTGATTAGGAGTGACTCAAAAAGAGACATAATGTAACATTCAAATGTAAAATTCTAGTAAAGAGGACATGCATGAGCAATTTTCTTTCATTTCCTTTCTCTCCACTAAACTCTATAATCAATTGATGAAATTATCTAGCCTTCTATACTCTTCCATTCTCTAATCATCTTCATTTTCCAATCTCATTTGCATTTCAGGAACCAAATATCATACAAATACTTTATAACGAGGCAAGGTAACAAAATCTTACAACACAACCAAATATCAAAGTAACTTGTGACATTCAACCAACCAAGACATGCCAAAGGGTACCATTATGGTAGTCACATAGGATAGAGTTGTAGCATATTTCAACAAAGGCTTGGACTTAATTTTCATAACTTCTATATATTTCCCTTTTGTTCCCAAGTGAATAGACGTTGTCAGGCAATTGTTTTGGACAAAACACATGTGATACTTCACATCCAATGACTTAACCTCGAAGACAATAGGAAAATTGAGAGTTTACACCTTCAACGGTTCCAAGACACAATTATCCTAGAAATTGTTTCGGCCTAAAGCAGCAAAAGCAAAAAGTTACATTGTACCTAGGGAATAGCGATTGTTGGCTAGATGAAAAGGATAAAGGTTTCATTAGACCATAGGTGGACACTGACTTCGTAGTTATCATTACACCGCATGCAAGACAACCTATAATGTAGGACAGTTAAACCTGAAACAATATTAGTTTTATGGAATGTTAGTTCAATAAATGTAAATATCTTACCAATTAGATTAGGTAATCATTTGTGTCAGATATCAGTTTTATTTATTTTATTTCATACATATGAATTGTTTGACGCCATCTTTATTAGTTTATGTTGAATTTTACGATTCTCAATTCGATTCACAATTCACAAAATTAGGATTTTGATTCACAACTCGATTAACGATTTGACAACTATGAAAGACACCATAAATCCCCAACAACATAACATGACTCATAAGACGACCCATGATCCCATATTCCAACCCATTGATGAAAAATTACCAACTAACAAAAACTTAAGAAAAAAACGTAAGATAACAATGCTCCTATTGACTAATCTTAAAAAATAAAAATAAGAAATAAGAAATACATAAACTCAAACAAGACATCATTAAGCGAAGTCCTAAGAGCTACTATTTGAAATTCCATGTGTTTCATAGCATCATTTGCATCATTAAAAAAGCTAGATATTTGAACTGGCAATGTAAACACCTTCAAATAATTTGAAAGGATGCAAACCCTACTTTAACGCCTTGTGATTGTAATTTGGGGATAATGATTATAGCCCATAATGAAGTCTTGTTTCTTTTTCCTTCCATTTTTGAGTCTTTCTAACCAACTATCCCCTTTATCTATTGCAGGATTCCTCCCATTTTTATCAAGCATTCCTACTTTTGATTTAATTTGCAACATTATTAAAAAGAAGGCATAATTTATCAACCACTACATTAAATATATCAAAATTAAGAATAACAAAAATTCAGAGGAAGAGATCCCTAGGAAGAAAAATCGATACCAAAGCTTTGATTTTACTAGAGCAACTAAATACTAAAATAATATCTCAAATTTGGGGGATATAAAATTATAAACTTCAAATGGAAAGAAAAGGCAAACACAAACAGAATAAAAGAAATCAAAGCTAATAGAAAAAAGGAAAGAGAAAAAGGTGTAAAACAATATAATCTAACACAACAAAGATGGATTTTTGTTTAAGTAGAATAAAAAAGACAAAACAAAACAAATATCAACCTTACGATATCATCACCAATCTCCGGAGTAATGCTAATGCTTCTTCTTCTTATTCTACGAGTTTCTGATGTTGACGCTCCTTCTGACCTGTAGCAACATTTGAATAAGAAATTAATATTTAATGCATATACTCTTTTCTTTCAAGAATAACTTTCTCTATAGTTTGGTTCTTTGGAAGAACCAAAAGAAACAAAAAAGATAAAGAAATAATAAGGCATCAGCCAACTAACAATTCTATAAATAATAACTACACATAATGAAGGCTAACAAATAAATAAATATAACAAATTAAACATTATCACTTTTCAAAGAATTTGAGGGGGGAGAGAGGGGAACAAGAAGAAGAGCAACGAAAAATTAAAAAGTAACCTCATATAATTCATTAGTGTCACAGTGTAACAAAAAAGATAAAGAAATAATAAGGCATCAGCCAACTAACAATTCTATAAATAATAACTACACATAATGAAGGCTAACAAATAAATAAATATAACAAATTAAACATTATCACTTTTCAAAGAATTTGAGAGGGGGGGGGAGGGCAACAAGAAGAAGAGCAACGGAAAATAAAAAAGTAACCTCATATAATTCATTAGTGTCACAGTGTGGAGTGTTGCCTTACATGGAGGTAACAGTTAAACCTAAGCTTATGAATATCCAAAAGAGTTGCAACGGGGGTGTTTAGCCAAGCTTTTCTACTAGCTTTTAGCTTCCTACTACTGATTTTAGCTATAAGCTACAATCTTTTCTAAAGATCCACAACTTTTTCTACAATTTTTTACTACTTTTTCTTCTATTTCAGCTATAAACTACAATCTTTACCAAACACTCACAACTTCTACTACAAGCTATAATCTATAAGCTACTAACAGTAGCATTCCCAAACATCCCAAACATTTGGTTCCTCAAACAAATGATATATTACCCTACTAGTTGTTTTCTCCCCCCTCCCCCCCTCCCCCCTCTTTTTTTTTCTTGTATAGGGTGAGAGGGAGGTGTTCATAATATTGTGCTTGAAGAGTCCACAAGCATTCAGAATATAACATACCGCACTAGAAGTATAGCAAGGTGATATCCAACACCTAAAATTAACTGGTACTGTTTTAATTCCTCAGATTTTGTGTTTGATTTTCATCATAATTAAGTCCAAGAACATCAATATGCAGCAACCAATGCTACGGTCTTAACTAAAGATATTGCCCGCCATAACAGCAATAATGGCAGCGAGATAGAGGAGTGTAAACACATTTTTATATTATTTTTAAATTGGTATCAAGAGAAATATATGCTATTCTTTTTAAGGGAAAAAAAATAGTCCTATTATGACCATAAATGTACCAAAGACTGAGAATAAAAGAAGTTAATTCAATCAACAAATCGCGTATACCGTTTTTTAAAGGTATTACAATTTAATGTAGTTTATAATATAAAAAGGTAGGTTGATTAATACAAATTTAACACTTCCACTAGCAAGTAGATAGAGGTTACTCTTCAGAAATTTAACTTCAATCAACCGAGAAAAAGTGATTTTTTTTCCTTATTTTAGAGAGAAGAAAAAAAAAGAAAGAAAAGGAAAAAGAAACTTCCATTCAATTCTAGAAGTTCTATATACAACCAATGATTTTTTCTTTTTATATTAATGATAGGATTACATATCTCACGATTTCTCACTGCTTCAGAGACTAAGATTTTCATCTCAACCAAAGAAACCGGGAAAAAGATTTAGGCCTTTTCTTTTTCATGTTCCAATTGACAGGTGCCGTTATGCAGCTTACACTTACGCTTCCATAATGGCCGCATCTGTTACTTTGTGAAATGTATCCTAGTAAAAAATCATCTTGTATAAGATTTGAATGGGATGAAACCATTACATAATTGCATTTAATAACATTTTGACTGGCTTTCTAAAGCATCAGGCACCACAGAAATTTGACCAAATACTTCAAAATTACAGATGTTTGGGCGCCAATTAAGCAATTACATAATATTTTGACAAGTTTTGAAAGCAACAGACAACACACAGTAAATCAACCAAATACTTCAAAATTACAGATGTTTGGGGCCCCAAGGAAAATTAACATCAACATTTCACGCATTGATGAATAGGAGCTTTAAGGTTACCACTTTACATCCATCAATATATTCCATAATATATAGAATTTGATTTAGTATGAGTATACAAAGTGATGCCGGATGACCGGGAAGATGAGAACTAATAAAGAAAAAGATCCAAATAAAAGAAATAAATGAAAAGAAAGGTCACATTCAAAAGAAAATAGATATTCTTGATCCCAACATCAAGACTCAATTCATTCAACTCAATATCATAGTCCACCAAGCCTATTACATAGTAGCCTATTTATAGGCATTCAAGAAAACCCTAATTAAAGCTAATAAAAATAAAATATTGAAATTTAGAAAAATTCTAATTATAGTTACTAAATTTAAAAGATCTCAATAAAATCAAAATATAGAATATTGTTAAAATTGCTAGATTCCTAAATCTGTAAATATCTTTCATCCTATGCTCTCTCGTTTCCCATCATTTCTTCTCGGCTCATAAAAACTCTCTTCCAGAGAGTTATAACGATAAAAGTATTGCATGAAATGAAGCTCTTGTTGGAGAAGAACTTCTTTAACTATGAAAGCACCTGATCAGTGAAGAACTCCGTCTAGAAGATGGTACTGAGAAGCTCCATGAAATGATTAAGGTATACACAGGAGAACAAAATGAAAATATAGCCGCATCTGCATCAACACCATCAAACAAAACAAGAGGCTTTGAAGTGCCTCGATCAAGTACCATATCTTCCATATGATACATTGGACCAATTTTTAAATTCACAAAAAAAATCAATAAAGTGTGCACGAGGTTTATATTCAAGAATAGCTAAAACATGTCCAATATGATAACGTGAAATATTTGAGTGGGCTACATATATGGGACATAAAAGTAACAATAAATCCCTGATATTGAAAATAATTAAGAACATCAATGTTACTACTATTATCAGCTGAAGGAACATGCAAAGCAACAATATAAATGGTTTGACGAGAGTAATGAGCAACACTACTAGAAATCTCAAGCTTGGGAGTTTTATCTTTGATGGAGTTGATAGAAGGTGCAACAATCATTGATTACTGACTTATAACAGTGAAGTTCTTATAAATATTCTTCAATTGCTAAAATATCTTCATAGGCATCTCCTAACAGGACAACAATTCATTTTGAATTTCTTTTCGTAACCAAAAAATAAATAATTAGTAGCATTACATGGGTCACTACTAGTGTCTAACAATTTTAATAGATTTTTAAACTCTACAAAATAATTAAAGACACTGGAATTTTGTCGTATGAGTAAGGAACAAAATTTCCATTTGTTTCCATCAAAACGGCCAAAATGTTTCCGTTTTCTAAATGACCAAAACGAAACACTGGTGGAATAACGAAATTTTAGTTTCTTTCGAAGCGCATCTAAACATTAGGAAATATACCTGAACAAGTTTTATTGAAAGGAATTTAATTTTTTTATAAATATTTTTACAATTTTCTTTTAAAAAATTATACATATCTGTATTTTACTATGCTTAAGCAAACTTCTACATTTGTTCATTTATGAAACATTCATTTTATAGTTTTACACTTGTTCTTTTATGTTAATAATTTATTAATTAGTAGTTTCAAAACTTTTCCAAAATATTTTCGAATCTTTTTGAAACGTTTCCGTTTCTACTAACCGAAACAATAGACTGAAGCAAAATTTTGATCCTTGTATATGAGATTGTTGCCAAACATTTGTTGCCTACGAATTGGTCTCAATGACTTTTCAAGGGCATCCATGTTGCTCTTAAGTTGTTCATGAGAACTTGAAAGGCACTCATGTTTTCTTGAAACGAGGTCATGATTTTTTTTGCATATTATTTTTTTCTATTTTTAATTTTAATTGAGAATATATAGAATCATGGACCCTTTAGCAAAATGCTACTAACTCTCTGAAGAATAAGAATATTAATCTCAATTTTTGACAAAGAATAGCACCTTCTGGAGATCCAAGTAAGCATGGATGCTCCCAAAAGTTGTCTAGTAGACCTTCAAAGCAATATCAAATCTCTCCAAAAATGTGCTGTTACTTTCCTTTGACTGGATGAAATTTGGGGTAGGTTTGGGTTTCAAAAGTGGACAAGAACAAATGATACAAGAAATTGGACTAGGGCCCTTTTCTTGGATTTGACTAGTATGTGGTGGTAAGGTTCGAATGGGCTTAAAAAGCTGGGCTTCGGGTATTTTTTAGGAAAAATGATGCAGGTGCTGGTAGGATTCTTTGAGCTACAAATATAGTTATGGTTTATGTTGGATCAGCACTTGGGTGGGCTAATGGGATTATTGGAATAGACTAAGCTTGTTTTGTTTTGTTTTTGTTTCCTCCCTATGGATGGGGCAAGTAGCAGCGATGAAAAGTGGGTTGAACTGCTGGGTCGGGAAATTTAAGAAAGGGGCTAAAGTGGGGTGATGTGGTGGCTATAAGGCGAAGGAGAGGAGGGACGAGGGCTTGCGGCGCAAAGGGAAGGGGGCGCAGCGGCAACGGTGCCAAGGGAAATAGGCAGAGGTGGCGACTGCACCAAGGATATGCGGCGGTGGAGGCGTGAGGAGGCAGATGCACGAGCAACGGCGGTGGCGGTGCAAGGTCTGCAGTTGAATGTTGTCAATGGTCATGACTACTAGGATTCCGACGGCTTTGACTGTGTTTGACGGCTAGGGTTCCAATGAAAGTCGGCACAAAAAGGGAATGGCATGATTTTTTGCTCTAATACCACTTGATGCCAGACGACCGGCCAAATGAGAATGAATAAAATAAAAAGATTCAAATAAAAAAATAAACGAAAATAAAAATCACACTCGGAGGAAAATAAAAGTTCTTGATCCCAATATCAAGACTCAATTCATTTAACTCAAAATCATAGTCTACTAAACCTATTACATAATAGCCTATTTATAGGCATTCAAGAAAACCCTAATTAAAACTACAAAAAATAAAAAATTTCAATTCAGAAAAATTCTAATTAAAATTACTAAATTTAAAAGATTTCAATAAAAATTTCTAGATTTCTAAATTTGTAAATATTTTTCATCCTATGCCTTCTCGTTCCCCATCACAAAGCCTTCACACTACCAGACCAACCTCACTAACATTCCAAAAGTGCGAAAAGGTTTCTCTTTGTATTAACAACTTGAACACAAAGAAGATACCATTAATTGGTGGCATCTTCATGTTTCCTTCAAAGCCCCAAGATTGTAAAGAGGCTAATATTTTTATGCTAACATGTGCTAAAGATTATTGGCATGAATAAGGAGAGACCCTTCCTTAAGTTAACATTTTAAAAATATCCATATATGCCATAAAAAAATTGTAATAATAAAAGACATAAGCACCTTGATGTAGCCATGTCATCAGCATAATCTCTGAATAATTTCCTATCACCACCAAGCATGGATCGTGCACGTGCTCGAAATGAAGGATGCTCTGGACTGAAAAAGGGCAAACAATCCAAGAATGAAAACTAAGACCATCCATAAAGACGCCTCAAAATAATTTTATACAGTTGACTGTCAAGACCTAGAGCATCCCCAAAAATTGCTCAGCAAGTTAACCTAAAGGTTATAGGTTCAAACCTGAGAGCAACTACTTCATGCATATAACTCCAGAGATTAGGTAAGTACCACTCTATCCAGCCCAACCCAACCCAACCCAACCCAACCGCACCCCACCCCACCCCATTAAGGGGGATACACTGTGCATACTATTTTTTATTCATGTGAAATAATGGATGCATCTATGGATATGCCTGTAATGTCCGCCATTCTATTCCTATGTACAGGAAATATGGAAATATTTCTGTAACAAGTGGAAGCAAACACCCTTTTCCAGGTAGAATACCAAATTAGATGTATAAAAGCTGCAAAGGGGTTTGCTTAGAGCTGGCGATTATGCTTATTGGGCTAAAAGTCACCCAGATAGGGGGCTGTATGTTTTGTGCGAGTTCAATAAGCGGATAGGTTTTGTGTTTTAATTACAAAAGGTCAAAAAAAAAAAGAACAAAAGAGAACAAAAACAAAAACAACGCTTCATGGTTGACAATAGGTTTTGAATGGTTGACAATAGGTTTTGAATCGTACTTGTTAGAATATATACAATCCCACATTACTTGGGAATAGAATGGGTGATCACTTGATATAATGTTGGAACCTCTCCACCTAATAGTTTAAGCTTTTGAACCAATTAGTGACTTAACATGGTATCAAAACTTCAGTTTTAAGAGATCCCAAGTTTAAATCTCATGACATGTGTTTGTTTTCCTATTATATTGTTATAGTGCGCTATGTTTTATGTTTGTTGGTGCACCTGTTCAGTTTACTTTATTTGCCTCCCTACATGCGAGATAAGGTCACACGTGAACGGGAGTGTTGAATAACTTAATATACATTGTTAGGTTTATTTCCTAACAATATAAATTTTTTGAACAATTAGTTACTTAAATTGTTTATCACTAACTCATTTAAAAACTTAAACTGTTAGAGATAGATAACTTTATTATTTATATTCTTAACACGCTCCTGTACGTGTGACCTAACTCTCTTCTATAAGCCAACCAAACACATACAAATATTTTTAAATTATCTGGAAGACTGTAAGGTTTGAACACAAGATATATTGTATGCTCTGATACCATATTAAATTGAATAGACTATGGGCTGCCATCGATAAAATTGAAAATTTCTGCTTGCCAAAAAATATCACATCAATATAAGAAGAAAGTAGAAGATGTCCTAGTGATAAATCTTGTGCCTTTTTGGCATTACACCTACTGTTACATACACAATTCTCAAAAAGCATACTTGCAGGAAATTTATCGAAATTAGTTCTCCATTCAATCAAAGAAAATAAATATGAACATATAGACTAGCAAAACCCAAATAAACATTCCCAAAAGAAACGTTAAGTCTCAAAAACATAACCCAAAATAAAAACATGTACCATTAACCACGTCAAGAAAATCCAAAACTACCAAAGTAGCCTAAGCATTGCACAATGTAAATTAAACGAAATCAAAAGCATATTAACTTAGAGAAATACTGGAATCAACTCAAAGCAATCTCTAGCCTGATTCTAGAAGTCCTGAAGTGAGTCCCGCCTAAAATTTTTCTCTTCCTTAAATTTGCCTTCCCATAAGCTTCTTATGAACTATTCATTATCCCGCATTAGACAAAACCAAAGCTTCAATTTTTAAATCAATAGCATATTTGTTACACAATCAACATCCGCGTTATGCCATTTATAGATCAGAGTTATAATCTTCTCTACATAATTTCAGCATATATAAAAGAGTATTTTTGTACGCCTTTGAGCCCACATTATGTTTAGTTCAACTTTAGGAACTTCATTATACCTTTCCGTGTATGCCCTTATCCAATATCCATAGAAATATTTCTATTCTTGATCCTATAAAATAAAAACAAAGGTTTGGTAGTACTAAAATCAAAAAAGAGAATTTTGTGTAGTATTATTATACAAAGTAAGACTGATAAATTGAGATGGCCAGTTTAACTTTGCTCAAAAGTTTGTTCTTTCCACAGCTCTATATATAAGTTTCTGAAATTTGTGTAGGTGTGAGCCCTAGTGGTAATGGAATAACAAATCCATTAAGCACTTTATGGAACCAACTAGTAATTTAAGCCTCAGTCACAGCCTATCCAATTAGAGATTGCTTTGAGTTTCCGAAGTTTCTGAAGGAACTATGACTATTATCCCAATTCCTTAATGATTCAAATCAGAGCTTACAATGCATTTACCCACATGCAAGTGGCATTCATCACTCTGTTGAAGATGTGCAGCAATCATAACCTCAAGGGATTTTCAATTAGAGATTGCTTTGAGTTTCTGGAAGTTTCTGAAGGAACTATGGCTCCCCATTCCTTATGATTCGATTCAGAACATACAAAGCATTACCCACTTGCAAGTGGCATTCATCAATCTCGTTGAAGACGTGTAGCAATCATATCCTCATTCTTTGCTTTTTATGCCTGACTAATTAAATGCTAGGTTTTCAAACTGGAAAATGCCTAACCTGTTGAAATCTTAAACTCCAAATGAAGTTTGTAATGAAGTCAACATCAAAACTGAAGAAAACCATTAAACAATAACCTACATTTTCGGTATTGTTGATCCCAAAATAAATAAATAAATATACATATATATATATATATATGAAAAACCTATATTTTTTGATGTGTAAAACCAATTTTACAAAAATAATTTTGGTGTAGATAGCATGGCATCCAAAATACAAAGGTCTTATAAAGTATGTATAGCGCTTAAGTCTAATTGAGACATACTTGTGTTCAAATACTCCAAATACACCTGTGAAATCAGCAACTAGAATTTACTGCCTGGACCGTGTTTATCTTGACTTGAATGCGCTCTAAACAATTTTTCCTTTACATATTTATTGTAAAATATTACTCTTACCATTATGGGAATTCTAACAAGCATTATGCATCCAATTTCCCAAGTCTTACTTGACACGTACAGCCACAGGATTTATGGCATGCAAAATTAGAAAGGCAATCATCAGGAAAAAAATATAACGAAATCTGAATACCTACAATATCACGTAGGCACAAAAAATATTATTATAAATTATAAATCAGTTCTACTGTATGAAGGCTTAAAAATAAATTCTGATCTATAACATTAGATGCCTAATTCCATGGAGAAACTAGTTTATTTATGTCACATGGACACTAAGAACCTTGAACTTGCAGTCCGTTGCTCCGCAATTACTTTTCTCCGGCTCCGGCGCCAAAATGTAGTAGCGATATTGGGTTCACTATGTGATAAGCTGAGGCAATAAAAAACAGTAGGGAAAAGGATAAATATATGTTGAATGGAGGCTGGCCATTAAAAGATGCCATGGAATCCAAGTAGAATTTGTCAAGATGAGCAGCAGTATCACCTCAATTGTCTGTCGATTGAGGAGGAAGATCGCAACATCATATTGCGCAATGAAGGTCCTGCTAGATTTGAGGATGATTCTAATCTCCGCTGGCATTGGAGGCCCTCATCTTTCTCAGCGCTGTGGTGCAAGGAATAGCAAAACCAACAACAGAAGAACTATGTAATCCCAGATTCAATTATCCAAAAAGAAAATATGAAACTCCATATGTCATCTATAACTGTGGCAATGGACTAGAAAATAGATATAGATGAGTTAGTAATAGGTTACTCTGTCATATTGACAAACCTGTCAAGATCAACTCTCTCTGAAACCCCATACAAAGGACTATTTGGCTCTAGCGGTGAATCACAAGAATCATTTTCTGCGGAATCACTCTCCCCTGCTGCAGAGATGTGGGTCATATAAATTGCCTTTGTTGATCGGGGTATCAACTGGCCAGGAAAACGCATAAGATCGACCAAAAGTTCCATAGAATTCAACACAACTATTACAGACATATGCTTATATGAGTCTATGCACTCAACAGCCCCTTCATTCGGTAATCCCTGATAAGGAAAACAAAACAGGTAAGAGGATTATGACGTATCAATATAAAAATAAATACAAAAGAGAAAAAGCCTGTCATTCAGAATTAGCTAATGATGATCAGCAATCAAACACACAGTGAACAAATTTCTGTTTATTCAACTGAATCTGAGACAAAAACCATTTAAAATTCCAAAAATAATAAGCAAAGGAAGAAAATATTAAGTATCTCATATTTGTTCTCTTTCTCTTCCTTTCCACTTATAAGTTTTAAGTGTAAATAAGTAAATATGAGATAAACTGAATTAGATATCATACATTTCAAATTGAAAATAAGCCTTACCACCATGAGCGTACTTTCAAGACCTACAGTGTCTGCAAGAACTTTGAATAATATTGCTCGAGGACGGCATGATCCATGCTTTATTTGCCCCAACATCTGGACACCTCGATTTTCAAATGCATGGGATGTTTCCTCAAGTGCAGCTTTTACTGGACTAAGTTCCAAATTGGGTCGTTTATAAAAATCCGATACCTGTACAGCAAATAACGAGTGAACAATGGAATGTCAGAAGACACATAAGCTCATCCAGGAAAATAGCCCCGAAAGTAATTGAAAACAGGAGACAATTAGATCTAAATGGTGCGCGGGCATTCTAAGTCCCACATCCATTGGAGAATAGGAGGAAAATTAGCAAAGGAATTTCAGACAGGGCCATCTATTCTCCAATCCCAATACTGCTCTGCTCTTTTAGATGATACTAATTATACCACCAAGGAATCATGTGAAGTGATTACATGTTCAACACACCGAAACTTCAAGCTAACCCCATGGGCAGCTTAGAAAATACCCACCATGGCATCTTTATTTTCCACAAGAGAAAGATTAAAGCATCTACGAGAACAAAAAATAAATGCTATTGCAGATTGAGATCATGTGACAACTGGACATTTTACATTGACTACGTTCAGCTATTAGTTAAACGCAATAATAGATATGCTAGCAGCATTCATTTCACTGAATATTTTGGCACTTAAACAGTGTTTAACATTTGTTCCCAACAGAGGACATCTAAATGCAATGCCATAAAGCGCATGCAATAAAACCACCAAAGCATTCGGCATATACATAAGCTCATGTGTATGGAGAACACAGTTTATACAGTTGTTCACATTTATTACTTGCAAGGGAAAACAACATATGCCCAAACTTTCTTTAGAATTTGTCTCCTAACAAATAACAGCAATTCATGAAAAGTTCCAAAAAAGAGCACAACCATGTACCCATGAGGTACAAACAAGTTACAGTTTCAACACAACCCCCCCAGGGGGGGGGGGGGGGCCAAGGGACAGACAGAGTGAAAAAAAAAAAGAACGAAAGTAACAAAATAAAAACCAAATTGTGCAAAAGTGATGATCTCCCTATAATTCAAAACCAAAGGCAGCTTAAGATCTCTGTTACCTTGATCTCCAATAAGTCAAAACCAAAGACAGCTTAAGATCTCTGTTACCATGCATAGACACACCAAGCGGGTGTTTAACATCTCTTTGAGAAATTCCAGTGAAGGCATAAAGGCACTGCTTGCAGAACAACTCTAGCTTTCTTGCTTGCCTCTACATCCTTTCCAACTATCCAATACCTTGGGCACAAAGAGGGGCATATAGTTCTAAGGCTAACCAAACTATTCTAACTCTGCTCTTGATGGGATGAGGTAGAGGCTCAGTTCCAATTGCTGAATTAAAAAGCCAAGACTCATCGTATTTTTTTATTTTTGATTTAAGTAATATTTTATAAGAAGGGTGTGTTAAGGAAATGCCTCCCGTATACAAAGAACTTCCACAAAAAGGAGGTTAAGTACTAAAAAAAAACCTATAAATAGATAAAAAGAAGCATCCTATGATGAAAACCCACCAAAAGAAAGGGGAAAGCTACAAAAACCCAAATAGAATTGTCACAACATTGTTGCCATGATAACGACTCTATAAAATCTACCATTTCACCAACTAAAGGTGCCCCACACTCAGACAACCAATCATACACATTACAAAAAAGAACACCATTCAGTGTATGAAACGAAGATTGTACCCACTCAAAATACCGCTTGTTCTTCTCCAACCATATCAACCACAGTAAATACAAAGAAGCCTACCCCTACACCCTCCTCCTACTTGTTGGAACTGTTGCTCCCCTTCAGCACAACAAGACCCCTTACACCTTCTCATAAACCCAAACCACTCCAAACAACATCAAACCAAAGCTCCACAGCTCCCTAGTAAACTCGGGAGCAACCTTGCAATGAAGCAGATGAGAGACTCACCTTCCTTCTTGTATAGGCAACACCAATTAATTAACACCAAACCCCTCCACCTTAAGTTATCAGTAGCCAAAATATTACCATGGGAAACAACCAAAGCAAAGAATGCCACTTTGGAGAGGGGCTCTAGCCTTCCAAATACTTATCCATGGAAAAACATCCCCGCAGTTTTCAACAAGATACAAGTAGGACTTAACAGTAAAGGGCACCTTGTTGTCCCCCTCTCCATCTGACAGAGTCTACTCACCCACCTGCTAAACTATGATCATTAAGGTCCCCAGAAGAAGCAGAAGTTGCTCTAGCTTCCAATCCTACACTCCCTCCTCAAGCCAATGTCCAAAAAAGAAGAGCCCGAGTTTGATCACACACAATTTGCAACCTTAACCCCTCTATTCGTCACCCTTGCAAAGGTTTTAGGAAAAGACCTGCAGAGGGCCTCATCGCCACACCAAATATCCATCCAGAAAAACACTATTTCCTCTACCTACATCAAAGAAAATGTGCTTGGAAAAATCATCCCACGCCCTGATGATACCCTTCTACAAGCCTCAACTGTAAGAAGAAGTCACTTCTTGCGTTGCCCAATCCACATAGTGAACCATACGTGCTGTGAACGACTTTCCTCCACAAACTAACCTTTCCAACGCCAATCTCCGCAGCCACTTTCCAATAAGAGAGTTATTATAGGTAACAAGCCTTCTAATGTCGAGGTCCTCTTCTTTCACAAGGGAACAAACAATATTTCAATCCAAGCAATGAGATCTAAAGCCATCCCCAATCTCTCCCCAAAGGAACTCTCTCTACAACTTCTCTAACCTCTTAACTACAGAACTCGGGATGGTGTACATAGACAAGAAGAAAATCGAGAGACTAGATAAAGTACTCCTTAGAAGATACATCTGCCCCAAGAGATATTATCACTTCCACGCAGCCAACCTCCTATTAAGTATAATGATGAGTCTATCCCAAAAAATTAAGTAATTATACGAGTACCAATCCAGCAATCCCAAAGAGCCGCTAGGTTCACTAAGGGTGAGACTTTATCAACCTGGATAATCTGTGACTTGGCCAAATTCACTCGAAGCTCTGGCATAGCCTCAAAGCATAGAACAATGCACCTAAGATAACCCATCTGACTCGGCTAAGCGCTCCAGGAGACCAATATGGCATCTGCAAAGAGAAGATGGGATATAGAGATTGAGAGATTGAACTACCGCGAGCTATGCCAACCTCAAACCCCTTGATCAGGCGGCTCTAAAGTGCTCTCTGTTGGGATGCGGAAAAAAATTTTAGAACCGGCGCCGTGACCGTAAAAAACGGCACATGCGTTTTTCATGAAAAACAAAAACGGTATTAATTTAAATACTGTTACACCTTTATGAAACTTGTCGAAAAGTTTTAAAAACTCCCGAATACGTTGAAGACGACTTAGCAATCTTCTCACGCATATCCCGGACGCGCCACGACGATCACGGTGTATGGGCACCGATACCGATCGAAGTTGTTTTCTTCTTTGGTTTCTTCTCACACTTAGTCTCCAAGAAGCAATAATGAAATTGCCAAAAAGAGAGAGAGGGGGGC
>JAOTRH010000025.1:8727260-8752516 GCA_034768845.1 Heliamphora exappendiculata
TTTTCCCGTTCCATTTTTTCCCGCCACATCCCCGATTATATAAAATAAATATTTTTTAAACATCAATACATATCTAAAATATATATTTTATAAATATAATAAGTCTAAAATATTAAAATATTATATTTTTCTCTATTTCTTATATTTTGAATTTTTAGTTCTACTGATTCATCAACTATTATTTTTTATTTATTATATTATCTATAACTCTTATTAATATCACCCTTTTAAACTTCAAAAACTCTCCCCAAAATATCTCCGTCCCCACCCCGTCCCCCGCCACTTGATATTTTTTCATGTCCCCGTCCGGATCAAATAGGGAACGGGGATGGGGGAATTCATCCTCGGCCACTCCCCACCCTGGCCCATTGCCATCCTTACTCGCTTAGTAGCTAAGAGGTACACTCAGACTTATGATGATTATTTGGAGAATTTTTCTCCCGTAATTCGTCTCAATTATGTTCTAATTCTTCTATCTGTAGCAGTTAGTCGTTCGTAGCCATTGTTTCAACTTGATATAAAAAATGTCTTTCTTCATGGTGATCTTCAAGAAGAGGTACATATGGACCAACCGCACGGTTTATTATCACTGGTAGTGAGAATATGATTTGTCGTTTGTGTAAAGCTCTCTATGCTCTGAGGCAGTCTCCCTACGCTTGGTTTGATTACTTTAGCTCTATTGTACTTGCTTATGGTTTTTAGCGTTTTCTGTGGATCATTCTGTTTCTTTCCACCACTCCTCTAGTACTTCTGTTACATTGATCGTCTATGTTGACAATATCATTATTTCTAGTGATGACTTTGCTGGTATTATTGTATTAAAGCGACATTTTGGTCAAACTTTTCATACTGATAACTTGGATATCCTTCACTATTTTCTTGGCATTGAGATTACTTGCTCTTCTCAGGGCATCTTTCTCTCTCCGCGGAAGTATGTTCTTGATCATTTATCTGAGACTGGCCTTATTGATGCGCGACCTGTTGATACCCCAATGGATTCAACGGTTAAACTTGATACTGGTTATGGCGATCTCTTTTCTTATGTTAATTGTTATCGCCGTCTTGTTAAAAAATTAATTTATCTCACAATTACACGTCCTAACCTTACCTATGTCGTTGGTGTGGTTAGTCAATTTATGTATGCACCTCATCAACCTCACTTTGAAGTTGTTTGTCGGATTGTTTGATACCTGAAAAGTAGCCCAGGTCGCGGTCTGCTCTATTGGCCTTCACAATCCTTGTCTGTGGCTGGCTTTAGTGATGCAGATTGGACTGGCAGTCACTCTAATCGACAATTTACTTCTGGATATTGCACCTTTGTTGAAGAAAACCTTGTTACTTGGCGTAGTAAAAAACAAGTTGTTACTCGTTTTAGTGCTGAAGCTGATTATCGTGCTATAGTGCATACTACTTCTGAACTATTATGAGTTCGCTCACTTCTTGTGGACTTCGGCGTTCCTGTTTCTTCATCGATGTCGATGTATTGTGATAATCAAGCTGCTATTTTCGTTGCCAATAACCGTGTCTTTCATGAGCGAACTAAGCATATCGCGGTTGATTGTCACTTCATTCGTGATTTATTGACACGAAAGCAAATTATCACTCTGTATGTTCGCTCAGAAGATCAATTTGGTGATATTTTCATGAAGCCTTTACTTCCTTCACCTGTTCAACATTTATCCTTCAAGCTGGATATTAAACGATGTCTATGCTCCAGCTTTAAGGGAAGTGTTAGAATAGTTGTTTTATTATTTTACTTTTCTAGTTTGTCTCGAGGGTCTTCTTGCAATTTACACATTTATTGTTTTAATATAAATACTTAGAGGAGAAGGGGACGGAGATAGAAAACCCTAAACCTAATTCTTTTATTATCCTCTCTCTTTCTTCTTCTTTTTAAAACCTAAATCCTAAACTTTAAACTTCAACAGCCTCCAAATGTAGTCAGGGAGGGAGTAGAAATAGCATGCGAAAAGCGCTCGAACAGCTTGTTATTAATGGGCCCCATGGAAGTCCTCTCATTCCATGTAAAGGATTCTGCGGGTGAACGTATTAGAGCATTTTTATTTACTTCTTCCATTTGAAGGGCTATTTGGACTGCATCTGCCATTAAGTACAACCTATTAGCAAATAAGCCACAACAAATATGCAAATTCAAGCCCTAACGATCCCTAGAGATCATGATGTCTTTATTCCACGAGAACTCAGATCTAGTAGCCAAACTCTGCAACCAATTAGATAGCGATTCATTGCAACCTTGATATCTGTCCAAGTACGAACAGAGACAGTCATTCAGATCTGGTAGCTAAATTTAGCCCACCAAATTCTAGTTGTACCCTTTAATTTTGCTTCGACTAAAAGAAAATTTCTTTCCTCAGTCATTTGATACCAATTAAAAAACTCTCTAAATTGGGAAGGCAATCAAAGAATATCTCTAGATTGTGACCCCCATTAAAGTCTGGAACCTCTAACTTAGCACCTCTGTCCACTTTAGTCAATTGTGAATCCTCTACTATGCGTTGATGTACGAAAAGCTGTGGTGAATGAGAGCCTAAAGTTCCACCAACTATTAACTTTTTCTTTCCTTTATCTTCGAAAATGGTGGCAGCTATTTTTTCTAATGTAGCTCAAATCTGTGCTATATCATATCTTCTGTTGTCTGATTTTAATTTCTTTTCAACTCTTTCACATCTTGATATAGGCTCTCAAATTTAGAATTCAACTCGGCATTAGTCACCATGGTTGTAGTTGGAGACAATAACTTTTAGGCTGGGAAAGGGTAGGGTTGTGGGCAGCATTTTGGTTGGCAAATAACTTTTAGGCTGCAACATGGGCTGGTTTAGGTATTTTAATTATAATGGGCTAATGCGGGTTGGGTTAAATGTTAGGATATGAGTTGCAGGTTGTGGCTGGTTTTAAGTGTAAGGCTGGGCTCAAGTGGATATAGCGGATCGGTCAAGGGGTCTAAGAGGTTAATGGGCTGGGCTGTGATGGTCCGAGTATAATCTGTGTCAAACTAGATGGCTCAGAAACTGGGTTTTGTTTTTTGAGGTCAAGTTGAGTCTTCTTCACTTGCTTGCAGGGAGAGAGGCGCCTAGGATTTTTTGTGGCCGCTCACAATGACAGTGAGGGGGGAGGGGGTTTGCTGGGTTTTGGCGCGAAGGGAGGGAGTGTGCTAGGGTTTTGGTGAGGAGGGAGGAGGCAAGGGTCAATAAGGGCGAAAGACGAAAGCTGGTCGATGAGGAGGGAGGGGCAAGGTTTGACGAGGGCCGACAAATAAGAGAGAAGAAGAAGGTTGATGGAGGTACCCAAACTCAATAGATATGATCAACAATGGTCACGCTGGCGATGGATGGTACAATGGTCGGCTACGAGGTTGGCAGAGTTTCCTACTGCCGCAGAGCATTAGGTGTTTGCAGTGATGGTCGAGGGTGGTGTGGAGCGGTGGCACATGGAATGCTGGATGAGGATGATGTGCATATGTTTGTAGAAGATAGAACTATTCCATAGTAGCTCAGTCAAAAGAGCTGAAAAGGGCAGTGTGAGTGCCAATGGCTCGGGGCAGAGCGAGGATTATTGCTCAATGGGGGCAAAATTTCAAAATTATATATGTATTTTTCTGTATTTAATATGCGTAAAAAACAATGAAACTAAAGTTTTAGTCAAAAAGTTCACATAATTCAATTGTCGCAATTGGTAAAATCAATGTCTAAGTTAAAAGAGTGTAAATCAAGGACTATCTTTACTTTTATTTTGTCTTAACCATCATCTAAGCAAGCTCGCCAATTCTTTTAAAATCTAAAAACTCAAAACTAGAGTGTACATCCATGACAAAATTCTTAAGTATGTAAAACATTACTCATATGCCAATATTAATAAAGTTTGGATAGAATTTGGAAAAATAGATCAATTTTTCCTTATCAACTCTTTCGGGATCCCAAACGATGCTGAGGGAATGATCTGTATGTGATGTAAAAAGAGTGGGCTTTCTTTAATAAATATGAACAAAAACATGAGTAAAAAATTAAAAGAAGTAAAAGAATAATTCAAATGGGGCAAAATTATAAATTATTAAAATATATAAAAATAAATTTTAAATTTAGAAATTTCAGTGGGGCATTAGCCCCCACTGGACCCTTAATGGCTCCGCCCATGCCAATGGCAGTGCATGCTTACAGATCCTGGCCACATCAAATGGTGGAGGAAATGGTGATAGTGTTATCATTGTGTGGAGCAATGATGGTGTCAGATTCTTCTTGAAACAATTGTTCTCAATATCTTACTCCAGTAGTTGAAGGAATTCCACTAAAATGCTTAGTAGAGGCAAGCCCCAAGTTCACAAGTAACATGCTAAGGAAAATCAACACCAAAGACCACTAGAGCACCTACTGCAACATTTAGTGGGTGGGTTGGAAAATTGGGGATGGTAGGAGGATGGAAAAGGCCAACAAAAGGAAAGAAAATAGTAGCCATCCATCTCCTTAGTTGAGAAGGAAATGGAAACGGTGTTACTTTAAATGGCAACCATGCCCATGCATACCAAAACCGTGTTGTTGGAAAGGCAAAATCCTGGAAGGGTACATTCTTCCCTTCAACGTTAGTCCCAATTGTGGGATGAATGATTTGGTGGGCCATACAGTTTTACTCCAATTACAGTTTCCCTCCCAACAAGTTACGTATTATACCTCCAGATATTCCCTTTAGCTATCCTCTTTTCCTTCCAATACTTTTCTCCTAATAAGCATATGGTAAGACTCCGTACATCACAAGTTCAAAGACTCACTAAAAAGATAAATAAAATGACAATCTTTGGTTCCAAAGCTGAAAACCAAAAATATATGATCACTTTTAAGGACATCTATTGAAAAAGCAATCCAGTGGTCAACAGCTTCCAAAGTACACCAAGCCTTCTCATTTGTGCTGAAGAAACAAAAGTGAGCCACTTCCCAAGCTTTTGTGGTAAACCGGTTGCTAACATAAGAAAACCCTGGTGATGGGTTCTATCCAACAAATGTTTTCATCATGAAAATCTACTCCGCACAATGCTCTCACAGCAATTATGCAGACCAATATCTCAATAAAAAAGTCTCCACGTAAATAACAATTTAAGATCCTGGCACCCTGCTAAGTTACCTCCCTACAGTGTACCGAGGAAATATAATAAAAAGAAACTGCAACAATAAAGAACTTTGAGATCAGAACTGTAAAGAGGCATTCCACACCATAAATCTAGCAAAGTAGCTTCTAAGTCACCTCCTCAAAGTTTAGGCAATTTACTGAAAAGAAAAAAGAAAAAACAACAAAGAACTTTGTGATCACAACTATAAAAAGGCAATCCTCAATGTGTATTTTGCAAATCAGCCAGCTCTCCTGGATCCTAACTCTTAAGTCCAAATTCCTCTTTCAACATTCCAGCATTCAAGTCCCCAAAATTAACCAAAAGAAAAAGAACTTGGTAAACAAAGAAATAGGAACATGTCCAAATGGTTCCATGCAAACTCAATAACTAAGATATGGAAGTAGATAAACGGTGGCTTCAGTTCAGAATTTCCCACCATATCCCAAAACAATCATCTCAAAAAAACATTTCATTTTCAATTTAAAAATAAAAATTGCAGCTGAGAACTTTATCGCATTTCAACAATGCAGATGTAATGATACAATAAAAGATCAAAATGTCTGAGGAAATGGAAATCAACATAACCATGTATGTCATTAACATAAAAAATCAATGTGTGACCATCTTTAGTTCAATACCCAAATTTCAACTGAAAGATGATGTAAAGTATTAATGCAGCCCTCTTAACAATAAATAAAGGTACGCACATTTTTTTGATGATCTGACGCAATGTTTCTGTCATGTGAAGGATATGAAAATGAGCTGTCATCCCCTTGTTCTCTCAAACGACAATTTTGCTTCAGTGTTTCATTCATTGCCCGCACAGCCCTAGAGTAGTTCATTAAGCAGAGAATAGCATCATAAATAGTATTCTTATACATACATACAAAGTGAACATGCGTCGAAGACAGAAAAGTTTAGGCGTTAATTAAGAAAACAATCATATAAATGACATTTTACATTTTAATTGCATATCGTTAATAGGATGAAGTGTAACTTTGACTAAAACCCTAAATTAGCCACATAGGTCCTCAAATACCCTTCAATCAACCATCACTACTTCAAGCCCGTCATGTGCCTTCACGATCCGCATCAATTGCCAGCATCAATCTTGTTCCACTCTTATCAAGCTCTGCACTAACACCACACCCTTGATATAAACATTCTCCGAGGTTCTCCACTTAATTCTGCATTTTTTTAGCAGAACTTCTATACGTGCAGATCAGTCCCATTTTATAGGAAGACAATAGGACACGCATGTATTCCCCCCAAGACAAAATGAATCTTTAAAATCCCAAAAATTATGCGTATCTTACCAAATCATCACAAAAGATCCCAAAATACCCAACATAGACTCATCTGGGTATACCAAATTTCCATTCCTGAAATGACGAAATACCCTTGGTAAAGCCAATCACCAAAGCAACCCAAAAAAATTAAATTAGAACTACGATCTGCTGGGGATTAGAACGCGAACACTAATCCCGTCCAAGGTCAACAACGAATACACAAACCACATAATGATAACGACGAAAGAACAAAACAAGCAATCACACGATCACACACAAGATTTATGTGGTTCGGCAAGGCGTGCCTACGTCCACGGGATTACACTTCACTATATTGATTGGACGATTACAAAGAGGGATGATATTCTTGACCTTCTCTCAGTCTTTCTAGGCTAAAACATAACAATACGCTCTAAACAAAAGAGCCCTTAGGGTTAAAACATAACCCTAGCCGCCGCACAGAAAAATATGTTCCGCGACGGTCCGCTCGAGCGGTCCCTATCTCGAGACCTCCTGCATACAAACTTGCTCAAGCAGATACCTATTCGCTCGAGCTGTCACTAGCCCGAGACCAACACCGTGCTAGCCCGCTCGAGCAGACCCATAGTCGCTCGAGTGGTCAACCCAAAACCGTGGTTTTCTTTCAACACTCAACAATTCTCTCACTTGAAATAAAACCACTCCAAGACCTGGAAAAAACCCCAATACAACACCAACTGCCTTGAATCAACCAACAAACTCAATCAACCCTGTGTGACCCATCTTTTGTCTTCTAACTCTGAAGACCAACTGAAGTCGAACACAACTTCAGTTTATCAGTGTTGACACCTTTCGTCAACATGTCAGCGAGATTCTTCGCCCCAATAATCTTCTCAAGATGCAACTAACTGTTGTCCAACAAGGAGCGAATGAAGTGATATTGCAGCTGCATGTGTTTCGTCCTGGAGTGGAATACCGGATTTTTGGCAAGAAAAATGGAACTCTAACTGTCACTAAAAATTGTATCCCTGTCAATCTGCTTGCCCAACTCAACCATCAGACCCTATAACCACGCCATCTCCTTTCCAGCTTCTGTCACTGCAACACACTCTACCTCTGTAGTAGAAAGCGCCACAATCTTCTGCAGTTTTGAAGCCCAACTCACTGTTGTGCTACCCAAAGTGTAGACAAATCCAGTGGTACTCTTCCTACTGTCAATATCGCCGGCTAAGTCAGCGTCCACATAGCCCTACAGTTTCAATCCTTTCCTCGTGAAACACAAGGATGTCTATGTTGTTCCCTTCAAATATCTCAGAATCCATTTGATAGCATTCCAATGCTGCTTCCCTGGATTACTTATGTATCTGCTGACTACTCCTACTGCATGTGCGATATTTGGTCTGGTACAAACTATAGCATACATCAGGTTACCAATAGCCGATGCATATGGGACCTTACTCATGTGCTCCTGCTCCTGTTCTGTCTTCGGAGACTAATCCTTTATTTGCTTAAAATGGCTAGCTAAAGGTGTACTGACAAGTTTTACACCATCCATGTTGCACCTGCTCGGTATCTTCTTCACATACTCTGCCTGAAATAGTCTCATGGTCCCTGTGACTCTGTCTCTTACTATCCTCATCCCACGGATTTGCTTGGCAGCTCCCAAATCCTTCATGGCAAATTGCTTTGACGGCTGTTTTTTCAGCTTATTAATCTCCTCGAAGAACGGCCCGACAACGAGCATATCATCTACGTACAACAGCAGAATGATATATAAGCTGTCAAAACTCTTGACATTACAGCAATGATCTGCCTCCAGCCTAGTAAACCTAGTACTCTACATGAAACTATCAAATTTCTTGTACCACTGCCTTGGAGCTTGTTTCAGACCATACAAGCTCTTCTCTTCAATTTGCAAACCATGTCTTCCTCGCCTTTCAGTGCAAATCCCTCAGGCTGGCGCATGTAGACATCTTCTTCCAATTCACCGTGTAAGAACGCAATTTTGACATCTAACTGCTCCAGAAATAGATCCTCTGCAGCTACAATTCCCAACACTATTCTAATCGTTGTCAACTTCACAACCGAGGAGAAAATTTCAGTGAAGTCAACTGCTTCCTTCTGCTGAAATCCCTTGACAACCAACCTTGCCTTGTAACGCCTGCTGCCGTCATGTTTTTCCTTCACTCAGTATACTCACTTGTTGTGCAAAGCCTTCTTTCCACCTGGCAATCTAGTCAACTCTCATGTCAGGTTTGTCAGCAGGGAATCCGTCTCATCTTTCATTGCTGACTCCCACTTCATCGAACTCTCAGTCTGCAAGACTTCTGCATAATTTTCTGACTCACCACTGTCAGTGAACAGAATATAGAATAGGGACGGTGAAAACCGTTGTGACGGTCTGATGCTCCTAGAAGACCTCTTGACTGCTGTCACTGATGTACTGTGTTCCACCTGTAAATTCACGTTCTCCTTGTCTTCTTCGTCCCCATTCTGTTTGACTTCCTCAGAAATGTCATCCAAGTTTATGAATTCGGATTTCTTCGTCTCTGGCAATGCACTGTTTGTCTCTACCTTCGACTTGTCCTTATACAGCACATGTTCATTAAATATCACATTTCTGCATCTGATGATTTTTCGACTTTTGTCATCCCAAAACCGGTTACGAAACTCATCATCACCATACCTAATGAAATAGAAAACTCTAGATTTTGACTGCAACTTACTCCTAACATCATCTTCTATGTGAACATATAAAGTACAGCCAAAAATTTTCAAAAAAGACGGGTTTACCTCTTTTCTGCTCCAAACCTCTTCTGGAATTCTGAATCCCAACGGTACTGACGGTTCCCGATTAAGAAGATAGGCTGTTGTGTTCACTACATCAGCCCAAAAACACTCGGGTAGCCCAGAATGCAGTCTCATGCTTCTGGCTCTCTCATTCAGCGTCCGGTTCATCCTCTCAGCCACGCCATTCTACTGTGACGTTCCTGGAATGGTCTTTTCCCACATGATTCCACTAGCTGTGTAGAAATCCCTGAATCTTCCGTATGTGTATTCACCTCCATTGTCTGACCTTAGACACTTCAGCTTCAATCCGGTTTCAATCTCAACTAGGGCCTTCCACTTCTTAAAAGTTTCAAACACATCAGACTTATACTTCAGAAAATAGACTCATACCTTCCTGTTGGAGTCGTCAATGAATGTCACATAATACCGCGAGCCTCTAAGAGATACAACTGGAGAAAGATCCCACATATCTGTGTGTACCAACTCTAGCCTGTCTGGCTTTGGTGTCATGCCGCCTTTCAGAAAGCTAACCTTCCTCTACTTCCCAAAGATGCAACCTTCACACAAATCAAATTCCACATACAACAAATCCGACAACTTCCGTTGACTGTAGAATTGTCATCCATTTCTCGCTCATGTGCCCTAGCCTCGGATGCCATAAGCTCCTGTTTGACCCACTGTCTACCAGTGCCACTGTGTCCCTTATACTCGTAGTAATGTACAGGATACCTGTCTTTGTTTCCCGAGCCACTACCATAGCTCCCTTGGTGACTTTTCGCATGCCACCAACAAAGGTCACTGAATGACCTTTAGCATCTAACTGTCCAACTAAAATTAATTTTCTCATCAGCTTAGATACGTGCCCTACCTTCTGTATCTTCTACTAAAATTAAATTTCTCATCAGCCTGTACCCACGATGTCTAAAGCCTCCCCGTCTGCCAAATATACCTTGCCGAAGTCACCGGCAACATAATTTTCCATAATTTCTTGGTGTGCCGCCGTCTAAAAAGATGCTCCTGAATCCAACACTCAAGAATCAATAGAGCTGTCCACTGAGAGGAGCAGAGCGTTTTGAACATTCTCTGTCACAACATTGGCTGACTCACCGTCGGTCTTCTTCTTCTGCTCCCTACAGTTCTTCTTGATATGGCCAATCTTGCCACAACCCTAACATTCAACCTATCGTCCCGATCTGGACTTACTTCTGCCTCTTCTGGACTTAAACCTGCCCCTCTTCGGATTCATGTCATTACCACTACCCCGTACTTCAGCATTTAATGTCGTACCGGCATTCGATCCCGAATTCGATACCTCACCCGAATCTCTTCTGTGAAGCTCCTCGCTCAATATCAAATCTCTGACATCATTATACTTCAATTTATTCTTACCGTCAGCGTTACTTACTGCTGTCCTCATAGCCTCCCAACTGTTTAGGAGCGAAACCAACACAATCAAGACCCTGACTTCATCATCAAAATTGATATCTACGGAAGACAACTAATTCATGATAGTATTAAATTCGTTTAAATGTTGTGCAACGGGTGTACCTTCGGCCATCTTTAGATTGAACAGCTTTTTCATAAGATGTACCTTGTTGTTTGCTGACGGCGTCTCATATATACTTGACAGTGCCGCCATCATGTCTGTTGTAGTCTTCTCCTCGATTACGTTGTGCGCCACTGACTGGGACAACGTCAATCTAATAAGCCCCAGCACCTGCCTATCAAGTAACACCCAATCCTCATCCTTCATGCCCTCTGGTTTGGATCCCAAGAGTAGCAAGTGTAGCTTCTTCCCGTACAGATAGTCCTCTATCTGCATCCTCCAATATCCGAAGTCCGAACTGTCGAACTTTTCGATTCCTGTCGATCTTCCTTCTTCTGCCATGTGTATTTGTCAATCTCCTAACCTAGAACTCTGATACCAGTTGTTGAAGATTAGAACGTGATCACTAATCTCGCCCAAGATCAACAACAAATGCACAAACCACGAAATGATAATGAAGAAAGAACAAAACAAGCAATCACACGATCACACACAAGATTTACATGGTTCGGCAAGGCATGCCTACGTCCACAGGATCACACTTCACTATATTGATTGGTGGATTACAAAGAGCGATGATGTTCTTGACCTTCTCTCAGTCACTCTAGGTTAAAACATAACAATACGCTCTAAACAAAAGAGCCCTTAGGGTTAAAACATAACCTTAGCCGCCGCACAGAAAAATCTGTTTCACGACGGTCCGCTCGAGCGGTCCCTATCCCGAGACCTCTTGCATACAAACTCGCTCGAACAGTCAACCCAGAACTGTGGTTTTTTTTCACCACTCAACACGATTTACACATTGATTTGCATCACATATTGAAGTTGGCGGACATTTCATCATGGAAAATCTTGAGCAAGGATTTGATTTGTATGTACATTGTGAGATCAAAGGATGTATATTTTCTGCAACAATCCCCATGTATTTTTCTTCAACAATCTCCCTCCCTCTCAATGCTGATCAAAAAACAATTTCAACACTCAAACCTACCACTGTGAGCCCCAATTGTAGCATGTCTACCCACACAAAACTACCACCACAACTCACCATCCAGCAGGTGATTCTAAAAGCGCACACGTTCTTTTTGGACACACCAAAAAATATTTATTTTTATTACAACTTTACCATCAAGTATACTTCCTATTTTGGGCAAAATCCTAAAGTTTCATTCCCTCCACCTTCCACCACCTTCTTCCATCTCCAGTTAGTTCAAACTACCAACTGCCACCACTCACTATCCACCATCGTCGCCACCCCATCCCCCCCCCGCCCCGAGCGTATTGCCCACCCCACCCCCTCCCATCCTCTCCCTCTCAATCGACAGATCTCTCCCTCTAGGCTTTGCGTTGAAAGCGGTGGTTAGAGCTTGCGATGGAGGCGGCGGCTATGACTTTGCGATGGAGGCGGTGGCGGCTAGGGTATGGGATCACTGTCTATAGTTTGTCCATTCATGGTTGAATATTCTCCATTTTTACAGGGAGAAACAAATGAACATTAGACATCGATTCAATGCTTAATAGTTCGGCGATTCATGGCCGAATCTTCTCCTTTTGTTCGGCGAGCAACAATTGAACAAAAATCCATCTGTTCAGTCCTAGGTACCCAAAACCCTAGAAGAAGAAGGGGAGTTGCAATCACAATTGGAAAACCCTAGGGTTTTCAAGAAATCGTAGACCATGGACTAAAGAGCTAGAGAACAGAGGGAGAGAAAGCGACAGAGATGGGGAGTTGAGGAGAAGAGGAAGAGGAGGGGTGGTTCAGCAGTGGGAGGGAGGGAGAGTGTGACAAAGAGAGGGGGAGGAGGGGAGGGGGTGGTTCATTAGTGGGAGGGAGAAGAGAGCGCAATAGAGAGGAAGAGGAAGAGAGGAGGGAAGGGGGTGGCCAACGGTGGCGACGGGAGGACGTGGGTAAGGGTTGGACAGCAACGGCAGTAGGAACTGGGGAAGAAGGTGGTAGGAGTTGTGCATTGAGAAAGTAGAGGTTGAAGATACGATTAGTTTTGGTATTTAGGGGTGTGTGCAAAGACAAAAGAAAGAATTCATAACTTTCTAATATGTGTTCAATAAAAAAAGTGTGTTCTTTTAGAATTTCCCCCATGCAGCATACTAACCATGCAGACACCACACAAATCTCTGTCTCGTTAGACAACATCATAGGACCTCCAACTCCAAAACCCACCACACACCTCACCATTTTGTCTCTATGAGATTCTTTCTGAATATCCATCACCCTACTTTCACTCCCTCAATTTACAGTTGACAACATGTAAAGAGCTAGTGCTCTGCCTAGTAAGTCAAGGAATACGGATTTTGCATAGACAAGCCTTTCTTGTATATATAGGTATATATTAACACAAATTCCATGATGATTTGGGAGTGTTCAAAAGTGATGTTGGCAATAGAGGTGGTGGCGATGATGTATGGCAGCAGAAGGTATCAAGGCGGTTATAGTGTATTTTCATTTAGCAGTTGCAGTGGTAGTTTATGATGGCCATTCTAGTGGTGGTGTTGGTTGAAGAGAATAGCTTAAGAGAAAAGGAGAGGAAAACGAGGAAGAGGACAGGATTGGGAGAGGGGGATTTGCCAGGGTGATCATGGCCCGAATATAATTATCAAGGTGCCACCATTGGTGAGGTGGGAGGTTTGATGTTGGGTGGAAGCTGGGGGAACAACAGAATTAGAAGAAGAGAAAAACCAGTATTGGTGAGGTGGGAGGTTTGATGTTGGGTGGAAGCTGGGGGAGTAACAGAATTAGAAGAAGAGAAAAACCAGTTTCTGCCCTGTTTCTTGTTGAAGTTGGTTGCTGTTCCTAAAGCAAGAATATCTGCCTCCATATCAAGTATTGCATTTAGAAACTGTACATCCACTAGCTTGTCTAATTTATTGTCGAGTAGTTTGGATGTAGGTAACGCTATTTTGGCAAGAGATACACCCATGATGGGCTTTGAAAACATTTACTGTGGTGAAATAGATATTCTTCTTCAAAGATTGATGTTGACCAAGATTATGACTTCAACAAAGATAGAGAAGACATTCCACATTCATTGACATGGATAAGGGAAAATTTGTAATTCCAAGATATTCACATGATTTCAAGCACATTTCTGTTCGCACAATTAAGTTACCTTACCTGATAGGATGTCTCAAGATATTGTGAGATAAATTATGGGAGAGCAATGTAATAGGAACGAAGAATGGAGATGCCCCAATAGTCAGAAACCTCAAGATAGGTCACTATAATTTTACCTATAAATTCATAAATAAAATTCCAAATTGAACTACAATAAAAGAAAGAGAAAACATAAGATACCTATTTTACTAACATGAGCCCTGCATTAACCGTAAAAATTATTTGTGCTACTTCTACATAAAATAAAATAAAAAATACATTTAAAGACTTACCAAATTTAATGATTCAAGATACTGCTTGTCCTGAGCCATCTTAGACGTATAACAAGTATGACCCAGAAGAGAAAAACGCAGAACATACCATGATCCTACGGTCTAGTTAATATTCAAAATATTTCTTTATAATCTAAATAAAAAAAATGTCACCCAAGATTTTTGGGTTACATAATGTATATTGTTGAAAGTATTCATAGTTTTGTTCTCCAGGCTAATGGATTTCCAAACATGTTATAGGCTCTGGATGCAGTCTCTGCTGAAGCAGGAAGCTTTAAGAACTCAAAGATAACATAAATACGATATGCAGCAGAAAGTATTGCAACAGCAACACATATATGATATCAACGTATAAAGGAGCAGATGGTTCTCCTAAGACATAGACACGAAAATTATAAAGATTGTCTTATATCCTCATTAAATTATAAAAAGAACACAGAAAATCTGCAGTGCATGCATTATTGTCAAATCACCAAGTAAAATTAGGTGAGGGCCGAAATTCATAAAAGAACTTTACATGTATAGAGATGAAGAATACTATGAGAGAGAGAGAGAGAGTAGAGTTATAGTCAATGGAAAAACTTCTGCTTTGAATGCCTCAAGAAAATTGGAGCAACGAATTGTTTCTGCAACTTATCTACCAAGAATCTGTATGTAGAGAAAATGGTGCTTGCTTCTTTTATTTATTTCCTCTTCTTTGGTAGATAAGTTGATCAATTGCTTCGATGGAGATCCAAGCAATGCAAACAACAACTGAACCCTAATAGAAAAAGGGGAATAGAGAGGGGGTGGATCGGGTGAGGATCTCATACCAAGAATAACCTTCAGCATCATCGCTATCATCGCCATCTTCTTTTTTTATTTCTGCTACAAATTCCTCCACGTCCCATAATCCAGATTCTCCCTCCCTCCCTCTCTCTCCACGCGCACACACGCATGCATTTATAGGATACTTTATTTCTATCTGAAACGTACAAAACATGAAGCATTTAACATGCCACCTAATCTTTTTATCTATTTATGTAGGACAAAATATCTTTGAACTTTTCATTAATTACCGTTGGCTATCAATAAGATAGCCTTATGTCAAATTTCTTATTCTTATATATACTCATTGTATGTATTTTGATTTGGCAAGCTATATGCTTCATAAATTATCATATCAATTTTTATAACATATACCATAAACACAATTTTGTTGTCAATATTTAGGTGGTCTCTTTAGCGAAATTGATTGGACTCATCAACATATAGGACAATCCATTTGATTAAATGCTATTTATACTGTTTGATTTAAGAAGTTTAATGCACATAGCCTTTCTTTATTGCTAGAAGTATATGCCAATTTTGCATATTTAGGTAGATCAATCTATGGAAAATTTGATAATTAAAAGAGATAAGAAAAAGTTCTCTACTAGTGGCATAAAACTTTTCATTCTACAACTTACTTGCAAGGTTACAATGTTATAGCATTTACCATGATTATGTTTCCACTGACCTGCTTTGCAAATTTTCCATATTATACTACAAATTTCCATAATCTCTAAAATTAAATCAATATCTCCATTACTATTTCTGCCAATGAGTTTTAATTAGAGGAGAGAGAAGAGAGCGAAGAAGAGAAATGTTAAACGACTTGTTTATCCACGGATTATTAGATTCATTTGAAGGGGAAAGAAAAATGAGAAATGAAATACTAGCAGATAATATTTATCTCCTCGGGTTAACAAAGACTATAAGCGAAGGGAGGAGGTTTGGAGTGACTCCATGAGCGACCCAATGCTTCAATTCAAGGTAACATTCTCATAAAGAAAGCAAGTAGTAGCAGCCTTTTTTCTTTCCTTACAGTCTGACCACAGCTCCCTCTAGTCAAGTGATGAGATTTTCTAGCCATTTCTTCTCTTCCTTTCTCTTATGCTTTTCATTTTCCATTCCTCAACATTTTATTAAGGAACCAAAAAGCATTTAAGTCCCTGTTTATGATCAAGCACAGACTATCAACATGTTTAAAAGGCCATAAATATCTGTACAAATTATCACGGTCCACCAGTTAATCAAGTCATGTCAAAGGAAACATTGTAAATGTTGCCATCACACATAATAGACCTGTAGGACATTCTCTTCAAGAAAAAGCTCAATTCATAGTTCCCATACATCACTTATACCTTTTTCAAAGTGAATCGAGATATTTAAATCAAATTTTTAATTGTCATGTGATGGCTAAATTCTGACGTTTTGCAGGGAACTTGTGTCAAAGGCAATGACCCAGCCTCGAAAGAAAAGGCACACAACCAAAGACCAAAAGCTTGGCAAAAACATACAAAAATCAAGCATTTATATTTATTAAATTTGCATCCTTGAAATTATTCATCACTGTGATACGTCTAGGCTTAGACAAGCAAAAGCTAAGGGTTTCATTGGACTTTACGTGGACAGCGACTCAATAGTTGGCTTAGAGATGCAAAAAGGTTTCCTTGGACTTTGGGCGGACATTAGGTAGGCTCCATAATTCTTATCATGTTACTTTTTCCACAAGTGACTACGGTATTGACGGAGTGCCTAGGGAGCATCAGTCCTGCACATGACAGACAAAAGAAATTATAACCCCACCACCCACCCCACCCCCAAGAAAAAAAAAACTCAGCTCCCTATAGAATCCATCAATAGAAAGGAAGATTCAACAAGAGCCATCATTGAAGCATTCTTCACCCTATTCACATGACCCCATCTGCCCAACAACCAAATCATTATACAGGGAAGCCAACATAAAACAACTCAATCGAAAAGGATCAAAGGTAGAAAATAATGAACTCCATAGATCCTAGCACTAAAACAATGTATCAAAATACAAAGAACAACTGATAACTCGTTCGCTTACACATACAAAACCAATAAGGCAAGAGGTAGCCCTTCTTCCCAAGTCGGCAATGAGGATGGCATCCACTAATAAAGGGAAGGCCCATCCTCCCAGCCAATAATGAGTATAAGGACTTACTTGAGAACTTACCCACTTTTCCATCCACTATAACTTATTTCTTCTAGCTTATACAACCCTAAGTGGTATAGCAACTCAAAGATGTATACCACAGCCTATATCGCAATTTAAGATGGATGATATAAAGTGAGGTCCTAGCAGTCTCAATACTCTGACCAAAGAAGAACTTTATTGGCTGCAAACCAATATAAATCTGGAAAGCCTTTAAAGGGAGCTTCCACATACCAAAGATCATTCTAATCAACATTTCCATCACCACAATGAAGAACAAGAGGAAAGAGGGTGCCCTAGACAACAATCCCAGGAACACTAAAAGAAAACCTACCAGAGATCCATTCACCAAAATAGAGAAACAAGTAGGAGAGCAGTAAAATTTAATCCAACAGCACCATTTCCCTCCAAAGCCCATGCTGCTCATAATAAACAACAGAAAATCTCAATTCCCATGATCATACAGTTTCTGGCACAAAACCTCAAATCCACGCATTCATTAACCAATAACAAAGCATCTAGAATCAACCTTCCTCCCAAAAAAATATATACATATTTTGGCAGCCCAATGTAACTCCATAAACCATCCTCCTCAGCTTCATGCCAAAGGTGTTGGCTATTAGCTTGTTAATACATATATAGCCCACCAAATTAATAGGGCTAAAACCCCTCAACCGTGATTCCCCAACCTACCAAAGTTATGTAAGGTATTGAAACACTTCTCAAAGTTCCACATTCATAGAAATACATCATCAAATCCATCAAAATCTATTTAACATCTCCCAAATGGCCTCTCGCAGCATCAATTCCTCACACCGAACACCCTACAACATCTTTTACCATCAATCTCCTTGTTTTCCAAAACTATAATCCTTTTGAATAGCTAGGTGATTAAAACTCATTATTCCAAAGTTTCATGTCTTCTATATTGCATCTTCAATTTGTTTGCAACAAAAAATCTTCACACATGGCCAAACTCGACAAAAGCCTTGGTACTGTTAATTACCATATGTTACAGGACGTATTCCCCTCCACAAAAAGCACAACATTTCTTCACGATAATCTCCAGAAAGAAGTTTACATGGTTCAACTACCTAGCTATATTGTGCATGGCACTGAGAATCTTGTATGCCGCTTACGCAAGGCTCTATATGGTTTGAAGCAATCTCCTCGTACCTGGTTTGATCGCTTCAGTTCTATTGTCCTTGAGTATGGTTTTTTGCGTTCCTCATCCGATCACTCCGTCTTTGTTCATCAATCTTCTGGTAATACAATTGTGTTAATCGTTTATGTTGATAACATTATTATTTCCGGTGACAACTCTGCAAGTATCGCTGCTGTGAAACAATAATTGGCTCAACATTTTCATACCAAGGACTTGGGTAAACTTTGTTACTTTCTTGGGATTGAGATTGCCTGTTCATCTCACGGCATCTCTTTATCTCAACGCAAGTATGTACTTGATCTTCTAAGAATGGGTTCCTTGGTGCTCGTCCGGTTGATACTCCAATAGATTCCACCATTAAGCTTGATGCGGACTCTGGTGATCTCTTTTTTTATGTTGGTTGCTATCGTCGCTTGATTGCTAAACTCATTTATCTTACAATTACTCACCCCGACATTACATATGTTGTTGGGGTGGTTAGTCAATATATGCACTCCCCTCACCGGCTTTATTATGGTGTCGTTTGTCGTATCTTACAGTATTTGAAGTATGCTCCTGGTCGCGACTTGTTATATCGGTCTGCGGTAACTTTGTCTATTGCTGATTTCAGTAATGCAGATTGGGCTAGCGGTCGTTTTGATTGGCAGTCGATACTATACTTTTGTTGGTGGCAATCTTGTCGCCTGACGTAGTAAAAAGCAATCTGTGGTAGCTCATTCGAGTGCAGAAGCTGAGTATAGTGATATGGCCCATACTATCTCTGAGCTATTGTGAGTCCGCTCCCGTCTACTTGACTTTAGCTTTACTTCTTCTGATCCCATGCACATGTTTTTTGATAACTAGGCCGTGATTTTTATTGCAAATAATCATGTCTTTCATGAGCGGACAAAACATATTGATATTGATTGTCACTTCATTCAGGACTTGTTACTTCAAAAACGGATTATCACTCCTTACATTCGTTCGAGCGATCAGATTGGTGATATCTTCACCAAACTCTTAACTCGTTCGTCCTTTTTTCAGTTGCCTTCCAAGCTGAGTATATTTGACCTTTATGCTCCAACTTGAGAGAGAGTGCAAGAGTCTTCCAGCTTGAGGGAATCTTAGAGTCTTACTTTTCTATATTATGGATATTTTTGTCATTATGTCGTATATTCATTTTATACAAATAGGTGTCAAGGAAAGAGGACTGATTAAGTTCCTAAGACCCTAATTTCCTTTCATCATCTTCTCTCTTCTCTTTCTCCAATAAACCCTAAAGTTAATTTCTTTACACTTTACTGATGCAATTAAATTTAAGAATGAATTTACTAGAGAGAAAAAATTCCCAAATTGGGATACAAAAGCTTTAACTCACAAATTTACAATCTCAAAATGTCGAAAAACTACTACTTACCACTCCTACCTACTTATAAACATAGATAGCGCACACACCAACAAAACTAATTAGAGACACTAAAAATGACTACATCATTCAGCGTGTCTGTGTCGTGTCGCGTGTCCGTCTCCATTCAGCTTAGAGAGTAGCTACTTTTAAACGTCGTGCAACACCTCCCGAGTCAACCAAATACTACAAAATTCAAGAAGTTGGTATCAATTAACAAGGAAAAATTAACACCAAACATTTCATGAAAATGATGTGTACTAGCTTGAAGACTTCCCTACAACATCACATCCCTCCATAAAATCTAATTATATTAAAGCAATTTTACCTCTAGTCACTAAGAAATAAAATTTTCCAATCAACCACACGGTCAAAGGACAAGAAATCAACAATTCAGAAGTTCCTAAACGTTGTATCAATATTAACATTTCGAACACAAAATAATACCTTTCATTAACATTTCATGTTACCTTCAAAGCCTCAACTTGTGAAGAGGCCACATATATTTTATGCTGACATGCGTCAAAGATCATTAGTAAAAATGAGGAGAAAACATACCATACACTAAAAAATAAGCCTGAGTGGGATAGATAGATTGAAATTATAACAGGAAGAAAAGATGCCAGCACCTTGTTGTAGCTATGTCATTGGTGTAATCTCTGAATGATTTCCTATCACCACTAAGCATAGATCGTCCACATGCTCGAAATGAAGGATGCTCTGGACTGGAAAGGGGAAAGAAATCAAGAACAAAACTTAAACCAATTGATCTAAAATAATACCCAGCTGAACCAGAAAACTACATTGGCATATACAAAATCAAAAGTAATCAAAAACTTAGTGGAATTGAGCTTTACAGTGGGAAACCTTTTTTTTAATGAATAAAACCCATATAAACATTTCAGACCCCACATGGCATCCCAACAACATGACCCAACATAAGAAGAATGGACCAACATTATAAACCCAAATCAAAACAATAAAAAAAAAATACAAACAAAAAGCCATGGGACTTCAAATTGTGTGGCAATAAAAAAGTAGATGGCATTTGCTCAAATGTGTCATGTTACAAGTATATACATACATCCCATTGTTGGAAACTTGGAATATCTTAGGGTACTTCTGGTCATCTACGTGTAACAGCTAGCCTTCTACATGTAACAGCAAATTTCAATTAACAAATAGAAACTTAAAGAAACATAATCTGTTCAAATGTATTGTCTACTTAATTTTTGAAGTTCATTTCATTCAAATTAACTCATAAAAGTAGTTTTTAGATCACATGGTGTGAAAGATTTACAAAACTTACCATGAGCCTGGTGTAGACCCCAAGAGCCAAAATTACAGTAGGCATCACATGAGAGTGACAGTCGCATGCAATAGTTCCTGGCAATGCTGTTTACAAAGGAATTTTCTCCATTACCACTGCACTTGTTTATTCTCAGTTATTTTTAGATTAACATTCCACATCAATTTGAAAAATCCAGCTTAAGAATTCTAGGAGCCAACAACCATTCTCCCAACTATCTCTTGTAAGCCAAGAATTCTATATCATCATTCAATTCAATAATCAAAAAATTTACCCACTTCCAAGTGGCGTTAAGTGCATGGAAGCTGAATGTGTAGCAATCATATCCTCATCATTTGCTTCCCACGTATGCACAACAAATTAGATTTTAGATTTACAAACTAAAATTTCCTATTCTATTGAAATCCAAAATTATAAACAACACTCCTAATCAAGGATCAAATTTTCATTTCAGCGGATTGTTTCAAATTTTAATCAACTCGGAAATGGAAACATTTCATGAATAAGACGAAAATAAAAAGAAAAAAAATAAAAACACAAGGAAACATTTGGAAACATGAACTAAAGTATACATTTTTAGGCATTTCGAAGGCCACTAAACCAAATAGTTCAGCATGTTTCAAGAATATTAATTTTAGAGAATTAGACTATAGAAACCATGCTAAATTAGAATTAGTATTTATACCAAATACTTGGAAAGTAAACATAATGCCAAATATATAATTGCTAAAAAAACAAGTAGTGATTAAAAAACAAAACATATATAATCAAACCATACCAAACCAAATAAGCCTTTGTCCCAATCAATTGGGGTCGGTTACATTAATCCGTTTACACCATTCTGCTCTGTTAAGGACATCTTCAGTTAATTTCAATAAATTCATATATATTCTTAATACGGCATTCCATGTCAATTTATGTCTACCCCTCATTCCAGTTTTTCCATTACCCATGAGAGTGAAAAATTATAGTAGTAGTAGCAGAGATTATAAGGAAAAAAAAAATATGGTGGCAATCCTTATATAAAGAGTGTTGGCAATAACGAAGAAAATGAATAAAAAATTTAACCATGCTTGTTTAATCTATTTCTCATTCTCTCCTTTATTCTCTTTGCAAATTTCTTATAAGATTTTCTTTTTGTTGTTCTCAAATATCTCGATCTTAACAAAAAGAGGCAACCAGAAATAAACATTGTTTAATATTCCTAATTTGTTTTGAAACTTTGGAACAGTCCATTTCGACGTGTTTTGGTCCGTTACAGACTGTTTCGGTGAAAACTTCGGAATTTTGACATTCCATTAATGTTCCGTTTCGGTTTCCTAGGAAACATAAACATTTCGTCCCTTTTGAAATTTTGTTCCTTGCTCCTAGTTTACTCTACAGAACAGGTACGGAAACCTATTAAACAAAACTGAGATGACATAAACCATTCTGCATCAACAAATTTTGGGGCACAGGGCATATTAGCTTTATACTCCTCAAATAACATCCACAATACAGGTGGTCTTACACGATATGTACTGGAAATATCACTGGATAGATATACTTAGTTTGAAATATAACAATTTTTCATTACATTCCTATTGCAAGGTTCAATTCCATTGTTATGGGAATCTAAATGATTATTCATCTGGTTAATGGTAGTCTTTGTAGGCACTTACAGCCTTACAGGCTTTAAAGCATCCATAGTTGGGAAGACATTCATCAATGGAAAAATGAAGGGAATTTTGAGACCTACAATAATAGATGGGAACAAAGCCACTGTCATAAAATATAAACAATTCCTAAGGAGCAAAAAAATCACATGGCACTAAGAACCTTGAACTTGCAGTTCGTTGCTCAGCAATAACCTTTCTCCGGCTCCGGCTCCAAATTGTAGTTGCAACATTGGGGTCACTGTGTGATAAACTGAGGCAATTAAAAAGAACCGATTACAATTTATAAAAAATGAAAAAGAGCCAACCACAACTAGGACAGATTAAAATTTTACTAAAGTTTTTAGATCAAAGAAAGTAACAGAAATAAAGAGAAATAAATCAGAACCTAACATTTAAACAATAGGGAAATAACAATTATGGAACAAACGGAGAAACTTTAGAAAGAATCCAAGTAGAATTTCAATTTTCTGTCAATTGAGGTGGAAGATCATGATATCATATTCACAATGAAGGTAATAATCCATTTGAGGATGCTTCTAACCTCTGATGGTATGGGAGGCCCTCATCTTTCTCAGTACTACAGTGCATGAAATAGAAACAAAAACTGACTTCCAATTTAAAATGCAAAACAACCAATAGAAGATCTACATAATCAAGCTTTAGTTCCACAAAAAGAAAAACTTGAAAATCTATGTGGTGTCCATCGTAATAATAAGGGACTTGGGAATACGGATTTAAAATCTATGAGTTGAAACTGGTTACTCTCATATTGCCTCACCTTTCAAGGCCCACTCTCTCTGAAACCCCATACAGAGGACTATTTGGTTCCAGCGGTGAATCACAGGAATCATTTTCTGCAGAATCACTCTCCCCTGCTGCAGAGATATGGGTCATGTATATCGCCTTGGTTGATCGGGGTATCAGTTGGCCAGGAAAACGCATAAGATCGACCAAAAGTTCCACTGAATTCAACACAACTATTACAGACATATGCCTATATGAGTTTATACACTCAGTAGCCCCTTCATTAGGTGAACCCTGAAAAGAAATAAGAAACAAGCAGTACAAGAAAATAAAATTATGGCACATAAAAAGCAACAAAAAAAAAGGGATGGCAGTTAGAAATAGCTATGATAATCAGATATCAAACACAATGCACAAATTCTGTCTATAGTATACAACTGAAAAAAGACTAACCAAAGGAAGATAAGTAGTCAAGTATCACATTTTTTATGTATTTTCTTTCTTTTTCTATTAATGTTAAATGTAAATAAGTAAACTGAAGAAAAATCAAAATGAAAAAAAAATTAATAATCTTACCACCACGAGACTACTTTCGAGACCGACACTGTCGGCAAGAACCTTGAATAATATTGCTCGAGGATGGCATGATCCATGCTTTATTTGCCCCAACATCTGGACACCCCGGTTTTCGAATGCATGGGAGGTTTCCTTGAGTGCAGCTTTTGCTGGACTCAGTTCCAAATTTGGCCGTTTATTAAAATCAGATACCTGTTCAAATATTTAAAAATTGGATAAGTAATTGAGCAGTATCATCAATGAATGCCAAAAGGACGTAATCTTGAAAATCTTAGAAGATAAGATTTAGAAACAGGTAAAGAACATTAGACAATAAGTTGTAAAATGGTTGGCCAGTGTCCTCCGTCCTATATTCATTGTCACTTTTAGCAAAGGAATCACATAAACACAAGCTTCTTCCCTCTATTATTCTCAGCCAAATACCACACTATTCATTTCCATAATTCGAATGATACATGGAATAAGCACCAAGGGTCATGCGCACTGGATACCTGATGAACACACTGAAACTTCAACCTACCTCTATCCAAAGAAGGGTGGCTTAGAAAACTCCCACCAAGGCTCTTTGGGCCCACACCAAGTGGAATATGGTGGATGGTACCTTCACTGCATCCAATAACAAAATACATCTATCTACCAAGAATTAAAGGTAAATGCTTTATAGAGCACTTTCCTAAGCCTAGAGGCCAGGACCTTGGCAAAGAGCTTATTGGCCGTGCCTATTAACCTAAATAGGTCTAGACTCTAAAGTCCTTGGTATCCTCGGCCCCTCCCTTCATAGGAATGAAAGGAAGAAAGGAAGCATTGAGGCTTCTCTCAAAAGAACCATGGTTGAAGAAAAAATGGAACATCCCCATCACCTATTCCTTGATACCTCCCTCCCAACACTATTGGAACAAAGCAATTGTGAAGTCGTCTAGACCTAGAGCTTTGTCCCCATTCATCTCACCTAGGACTCTTAACAACTTCTTCCTCCGAGAAAGACTGTTCCAGGCCTACTGCATCCTCACTAGAGAGAGCATCACACTCCAGAATCCCAGATCATCCTGGCAAGGTCTCCACCGACCCTCTTCCTGGCACAACCTAATATAATAATTAGCAATACCCTCCCACATCAACTTCTCTATCTATCACATTAGCCATTCAAGAGTTCAAGATATTTTTATTTCTTTTAGTTTTCACCCTCTCCAATAGGAACCTTTTGAACCTGCACCTAACAGAATCAGGCATCAAGAATCAGAATGACACTAGAGGGGAGCCATCCCTGAAGAGACCTGTATGGCTGTATCTTACTACTTTGGACCATTTAGGG
>JAOTRH010000025.1:8752616-8766483 GCA_034768845.1 Heliamphora exappendiculata
GTTCGTGCAATACATGATAATACGGGATGTGGATCAATTCATATAGTCAGTATAGAATTGATCATCCTGTTGATCCCACTCAATACACTCCAAGTGTATTAACACACGAGCTCGAACATCGAATTCGCAAAACCTGAATTCGACCCGTTCGACCTAACCAAGAACAGCAACTATAACGATGTACTACAATCGTTCCAATGGAATGTCCGAGTCCATTGCGATTGTGAGCCTACCTGTATGATCTGTCCGTACCTATGACCTGATCTTCCGTACAGCATGCACCGAGTCAAATACTGGACAGAATATATGGACTATGTGTTCATTCATCACAAATATAAATATGAAACCACGAATGCAAAAACATCTCAAATATTTCTCATTAATATGCCAGGAATCAAGAATAAAATACCTAAAAAACATGACTTTTCAGTATACATTCCTAACACTCTCTGGATCAAATAATGAAGCGCCTCCATAACGATAATCAAGAGAGAAGGGAAGAGAGGATCCCCTACCTCAAATCTCTTGATAATTGAAAAAAGCCAGTTGGCAACCCATTCACTAAAATCGAAAAGGAAATAGATAAGATGCAAAACTGGATCCACATCCACTATCGATCATCAAAGCCCATCCTTTGTAAGAGATAAAGGAGAAACTCCAAGTTCAAATAGTCATTGGCCTTCTCCACATCAAGTTTTCGAATCCGACCCAGCTTCAAAGCATGTAGTTAACACACTCATTAACCACTAACACAACGTCAAGAATCTATCTACCACCCACCAAAAAATTCTACGACTCCGAAATTACTGTTTAGAGCACAGACTTTAATCTAGAAGCCAAGACCTTAGCCTTCAATCTGGAAGCCAAGACGTTAACTAAAAGCTTATAGGTCGTACCTATCAAGTTGATAGGTCAAAAATCTCCCTCCCTTCTTCGAAATAAGAGCATCAAAGGAAGCATCCAATCTCTTCTCAAAGTACCCATGGCTGAAGATGAAGTGGAATAGATCCATCACCTTTTCCATGACCATCTCTAAACAATGCTTAAAAAAAGCTTTCGGTACAAGAGCTTTGTCCCCATTCATCTCACCCAAAGCGGAGATATCCTTTTCCTCCAAGTGAAGCCGCTCCAAGAACGCTGCTTCTTCTGCAAAAATGACACCAAACTCCAGAGCATCCAGATGAAGCCTCTGCCCATCTTCCTCCTTGAATAATCTGCGGTAGAAATCAGCAAAATACCTTCCACAACACCCTCCTCCGAGGTGAGAAGGTCCCCATCAATGCGCAACTAAACAATCGTGTTAGCTCTTCTATGGGCATTCACACCTTGTGAAAAAAGTGCATACTCTTGTTACCTATCTACAACCAAAGATCCTTAGACTTCCGTCTCTAGTTGATCTCTTCAAATCTGGCAATCTGGGCAAACTTCCCTCTCAATACATCCCTCTGATCCCGCTCCACTTCAAGGAGAACCCCCAATGGCTTCTTTCTCATCCAGACTTCCGATATCTTCAAGATCCCTATCCATTTAGGCCGTAAACAAGCCAAACTCCTCCATGTTCCACTTTTTCAACTCAACTTTGAGCATTTTCAACTTGAAGCAACGAGAGAGTATTACTGCTGACCAACGACATCTGGACCACCGCCATTGGTAAACTGAGGCTGATCCTCCATTACTAACAAACTCGAACTGTTTAGAGACCTAAGCCCAAGACTGAAGCCCAACTAAAACCCTTATTTGTTTCCCCTTGTTAACATTTGGGCCTAACAAAAAGGATTGGGCCTTTAGGAAAAACTTTCCATGAAAACCAGAAGGAGGTTCATTGGGCTGGCCTATGGAAATGGGCCTACAATTTTGATGCCCACAGCCCACAAAAAATGGACCCTTATAACCCAATGAACAGCAAATCTGGAACCTTCCTTCCCACTTCCACATGTCGCCTTCTCATGCCACCTATAACCTGCAAGTAGGTCCTTGTTTAGAGGACTTTTAAAACCCTTCAATCCCTGCTTACCACACAGTTCTGCACTCTAAACACCCTTACTAACCCTAATGCTCCCTTCACTTGCGACATCTTCACGTGCCACCGCCATCTCTAGCTCCAACTCACAGCGCCTCTGGTCTAGTTAGTAGCCTGTAAGTCACCATCAACCCTATCTTAGCCCAGATCCGGCATTCAAAACGTTAAGGACCCCAACCCACCTTGATGATTGTCGGAATCTCGCTACTCCTTCCTCGCACCTTCATACGGACACATCTGAGATGCTTCCTCCCCGTCGTATCCGCATCCACCTCAATGAAGCCACCACACAAGACTCTGATCGCCCCAAAAACTCATAGCTCCAAAGATGAGCCAAAGACATAACCATAAGCCAACTCTCCAGCAAGCCTTCTCCTGACTTGTAATGCCAACCAAAAGGTGACCAGCGGTCCAAGAATAAACATTAGCCTCAAAACAGCCCCTCACCATCTAGAATACGAGTTGCTTCTTTCCTAGAGAGGAACATAAAGAAGAAATAGAGGTGAAAAAGGGGCCCGGGCAGGCCGTGGCTTGGGGGGGGCCAAACCCAGTGGGCTCCCGCAAAAAATTCAGGCTAAACCGGGCTGAGATTTTTCGGGGAGGGGTAAGCTCAGGCCCAGGCATAGGGTACTTGGGCTCAGGCCACGGGCTTTTCGTTTTTTGTTCCTTTTTTTGAGTTGTATAAGACTATAAATTATTAAATTTATACTTTATAATTTATTATAAGTTTATTTATTAGTTTATTAGCTTAATATTTTATTAAAAATTTATAGTTTATTATAAAGTTATAACTTTATTAGTTTGTTAGTTTATAAGTTTATAGTTTATTAGTAGTTTTTTAGTTTATAAGTTTATAGTTTATTATTAGTTTATTAGTTTATTATACGTTTATAGTTTAATATTAGTTTATTAGTTTGTAAATTTATAATTTATTATTTATTATCAGTTTATTAATTTATTATAAGTTTATTAGTTGATTAGTTTATAAGTTTATAGTTCATTATTAGTTATTAATTTATTATAAATTTATACTTGATTAGTTTATTAGTTTATAAATTTATAGTTTATTATTAGTTTATTATTTTATTATAAGTTTATACTTTATTAGTTTATAAATTTATAGTTTATCATAAGTTTATTAGTTTATTATAGGTTTATAAATTAGTTTACTTATTATATGTTAATATTAGTTTATAAATTATGTAATAAACTAATATTTATAATACAATAAGCTTGGGCCAAACGGGACGGGCCTCGGAGCGGGGCGGGGCGCCCCACGGGCTGAGGGGGGCGTAGCTAGGATTTTCGAGTTCTGGTAGGCTCGGGCCGGGGTGGGCCTCTAGAGTGTTGGGCTGCAGGCCAAAAGGCCCAAAACTACACCCATAAGAAGAAAAAAATGCCCCCTCCATCTATCCCATCGATCTCAACTCGAAGTCTGGAACCATGCACCTACAAGACACCCACTTCTTGAGGGGAAAAGCTGACAATATGGAATTGGCATCTCCCCGACCTAGGCAGCCAACCAAGTAGCAACGGAGAAAATCTTCATGACTTCTAAAGAGCCAACTCCACCTCCAAATCACAACCATTCTTCTTGATACTATTAACCACCAAGTGTCCCTTCGGACAAGAAGCTAAACTAGTAACCTTAACAAAGGGCGCATTCTCCTTCGACGCAAAGCTTAAAACACCGGGGTTAAGCTCCAAGAGCACTAGCGCAAAGCCCCTCTACCCATTGCCCAACTTAGAATCTAGAATACATAAGAGTATACCTCTTGGCTAAGTCGAAGGCTGTGATCTCCATAAAACTGCATGGACTCTTCACTTGCTTGGGCACACCACCACCCTGGAGCTAAGCTTCCAAGTACCCATAATGTCGACAAGTGGTAGCTTCATTCAACTTACCCGCCAATCAGACCACCCCTCAGGTAAACGAAACCAAGTTCTCTACAGCCCTCGCCCTCTCTTCATCATGTTTATCTGACTCCCCTCCGAAGAAAGGTCAAATAGATAATCAATCTGAAGGATTCATGTTGAAGGGAGCTTCGCATATGTCGCTCTCATCTCTCTTGATCCACAAGACTCGGCATATTTTGAAGCAACTTAAGATAACTCTTTAAGAAAAAACTACTTTTAAAGTTTGCTCTTATGGTTTGGAGCTCATGTTAACTATTTGATTATAAAATCATAATTGTCCCTTGTGGAGGACATCTCTTGCATACCACCCCCTTTTTGTGTTGTTTACAGAAGTGATTCCCGTAGCTCCCTATAAATGTCCATCCTTAAAAAATCTAGAAAAAGCACTCATACTCCCAATAATGATTCCTAATGTTTCTTGAGTTCCGTTTTTTAGTTTAGATTCCTTATCCTAGATATATGTTAGATATAACAAAAATAAACAACTAAATGTCAAGTAATACAGAGAAACATAAATTTGGTCCTTTTTTCCACTGACATGTTTCTCTCATCTAATACGCCAAGAGCATACTTTGTTTGTGCCAAACAAGTATAATCAATCAGCGGCATCTTCTACGGCAATCAATTGAAATTCCAAATTACAACTTTAAGCTTATATGTTATCCAATAAATGGTTTCCACCATGTCTATGTACCACTACCACCCAATGCCAAGCTTTTAGTATAGGATGCAGTTCCACATTGGATCTTCTCCAAACATCTGGTAGAAGCAAAATAAAGAGATTTTTAATAATGAAATGCCCTCTATTATGAAGTTTCATTGTTCCTCTTCCTATTCTCTTTTCCATTTTGCTAGTAAACTATATCACAAAGCACGCTAAAAGAGCACGGTCACAACCCATGTACAGACAAGTTATCCCCAAGAAGATTGGGAAGCTGATGAGGTTTCTTTCTTTATGTGGACTGCAATGTTCTAAGAATTAATAAATTAACGACAGGGTGGTTTTCGTTCTATTGGTATTGCTCATGTAGGGAAGTTTAAAAGTCCATGGATCAAACCCTCCTTCATCATGAGGTAGGTTAGGACCCATTGACTTTCCTCCTTTTACTTTTGGTCTACATTGTTGGATCATGCCCAGATCAATCCTCCAACTATAGGAATGCATGTGTTGTGTATGTGTGTTTTGTGAAGAGGATGAAGAAATCAATAATGGTGGTACCTTTGTGCTTAATGTGGTGTCTAGAGGGAGAAGAGTTTACATATTTGCTAGGATATAGAGTTGCAAAAAACAAGGATTGAAGATGTTTACTGCATAGTTTTAAAAAAAAATACATAAAGAGTGTGACAACTCATCCCACATTGGTGGTAAACAGAAAATAAGTCTAGAATATAGTGAAGCTTGTGGGCTACTACTAATAACTTGGGTTTAAGCATTTTAGGCCGCATTGTTAGGCTCGTTATTGGGCCAATGATTCACTTGAGTCATTACATAGAGAGAGTTTCATTATCTTTCTCTCCAATAGAATTTTTCATGGATTTTTTTTTTCTGAATTTTATATTGAGCCCCTTCAAATACTTTTATACACTTTTCACCTATCTAAAAATGTAATAATTTACATGAGAAATGTTTGATGGAATTCATAAGATAACATATAATTCCTTCCATGGTTATGTTTCAATTGTTGAAATGATTGCCACCTAAAAAAATCAATTTTCAGACCTAATTCATGGCTCAATTGAACGCGTGGCAATCCTAGAACACATTGAAGCTTTAAAAATTTGACTAACATCACCCTAAGTAACGTAGATGTCTACAATTGGACTTGTGTCAGTTTTAGAACACAGAAAGGACATAATTTAGGTTTGATATTCTAGTTTGACACGCCCTTGATAGGTGATGTCGCTGCATCATTCAATTATTATTATTATTTATTTTTTAATTTAATTTTTTTTGCTTTTACACTCAAAATCATTGAACTTCGATTGTCAAATCCCATCGACTTGCTTTATTTGGTTAAGAGCATCATTGTTCATTTTGTTTCTTATCTTTCATCTATCTCCTTATCTATAATTTTTTTTTAAGCCTTGTTCTTTGTTTAGATTCCATCCTCTTATGAGCAGGTTTAGTCTCTGTTTGGATGGAAACATAATACAATGAATGAGAATATAAGGGCTCTTTATGAGAATCAAACTTAGGAGCTTATAACTCTTTCTCCTAGAATACAGGTCGATTGTCGCTGGGCATGCACTATTAAGTACGTTCTTGATGGATTTGTTGACCGTGTTAAAGCACACTTGGTTGCTAAAGGATACACAAAGATATATGACATTGATTAGATACTTTTCTCCAATTGTTCGTCTTAATTCTGTTTGGATCCCATTTCATGTAACGGTTTGTCATTCTTGGCCATTATACCAACTTGATATAAAAAAATATTTTCTTCATGGTGTTCATTGAGAAGAAGTATATATAGACCAACTCCTGATTATGTTGTTCCACGTAGTCTGCATCTTGTTTGTCAACTATGAAGGGCGTTATATCGTCTTAAATAATCTTTCTTCATTTGATAGATTAAGCATTGTTGTACTTGAGTATGGTTTTCATCGCTCTACTTCAAACTATTCTGTTTTTGCTCATCGTTCCTCCCCCTTTTGTGTAAATTGTCAATGTAGATGATATTATTTTTTTTTGAGACAACTCATGATATTGTCGATTCAAAGTGCCATTTGGGACACTAATTTCATTCTAAAAATTTAGACCGTCTGCGTTATTTCCAAGGGATTGAGGTTGCTTTATCGTCTCACTGTATTTCCTTGTCTCAACGAAAATATGTGCAAAACGGGTCTTTGGGAAACGAGAGAACCTTTCCCAAATGAAAGCCGTTATCGACTCTTAATTAGAAAGCTAATATATCTTAATGCTACTCATCCACACAATATTAATGTTGTTAGTGCACTTAGTCAGTATATGTATGCTTCTCGATGTCCTCATTATGAGAATGTATGTTATATATTGTGTTATCTCAAAGGTGCACCAGGCCACGGATAGTTATATCTGTTAAATCATCAATTGTTCCAAAAACTTAAACTGTTAGGAAATTAGCCCAACAATATATATCAAGCTATCCAACACTTTCCCTCACATGCGACCCTGTCTTGCACGTGGAGAAACGAACAAACTGAACAGATGCACTAACACACACAGTGCACAATAACAAATATAATCGAAAAAAATATCACGAGACTTGAACACATAACCTTATGGAACTAGAGATCTGATATCATGTTAAGTCACCAATTATCCAAGAAGCTTGAACGGTTAGAAAATTGGCTCAATAATGTATATCAAGTTATCCAATAATATCAACCCTATTTTTCTTTATCAGAGACTAATTATTAAGGATAGCATTTTCCCCCACCCTACATCCTCTACTCCGTTTTGTACTAATTTTTCTCACCCCATATAAGAAATGGAGGGGGCAATATTTGTTTTCCCTATCTCGTTTTTCCCTCGCCCCCGATTACACTACTTAAATATATTTTCTATATAAACGTATATATAAAGTTTATTTTTTAACACCATATAATAAAAGCTAAAACACACAATTTATATTGTTTCTTATTTTTTCATCTTTTTAGTTCTAATCATTTATCAATATTAATCTTCTTATACCATATCTTCTCATTTTCACAATATCATTCCTTCTTAAAATTGAGAAGCACTCCTTTTTATGGCCCCGACCTCGTCCTGTCCCTTCCACTTCCCCGATTTTTCCTACCCCGTGCTCGCCCCAATAATATATATTGTGGGGATAGGGGATCACATCCCCACCACACCTCATTGTCATCCATACTAATTATAGTTAAGTTGGTTGGGGTGGTATTCGAACTGATCAACAGTCCACTTTCGGCTATCACATCTTTGTTGGAGGAAGCCTTACTACTTTGAGAAAGAAGAAACAAAATATTGGTGCTTACTCTAGTGTTGAGATTGAGTATGCTTCCATGGCTCAAACTGCCTCTGAAATGTTGTGGATTTACTCACTCTCTTCTTCAACATCTAGGTATCGATGTTTTTATACCAATGGAAATGTGTTGTGATAATTAAGCATTTATCTTTATAGCTAAATAGTTTTGTTTTCCATGTGTACCAAACGTATCGAGGTAAACTATCACTTCATTCGGGAACTTCTCATATCAAGTAAACTGTAAGCTCTTATGTTCGTTATAATGATCAATTCAGTGATATTCTTGCCAAACCTTTGATTCGAACTCCCTTCCAACATCTCTCTTTCAAGTTGTGCATGTTTGATTTACACGCTCCAAGTTGAAGGGGAGTGTTAGAGTTAAGAGTTTAGTTCCATGTTGTTTGTTTTATTTTAGTACTATTGCGAGCGGTATATTTGTAACATTTTGCTTCTAATATAAATACAAGTTAAGGTGCCGGGGTTCATACATAAATCTTAAACCTATTTCCGCTGCCTTTTCTCTTCTTATTATTTTCTATTCCAAACCCCAATTTCAACTATCATGATCTGTCCCCACTCGACAACTTACAGCACTGCAACTCTATTCGTGTATTTAATAAATTTAAAAAAAACAACAGAAATCATCATATATTTTGTTGGCCATGGAAAAGATGTGGGCATGCATGCAGAACTGAAGAAATTGTATTTTTTCAAGCCAGTGACAAGAAAATAGGCAAGTTTGTTTAGCACTAAGCACCGTGTCCATAAGAATATCTATTCGCTTCTCCTTGTGTCTAGGTTCATCATTTGAATGATTTTATCAACATGTGAGGGGGGAAAAACCAGGAAAATAAATCTCAAGGAAAATAAAACAATGACAATTAATTAAAATTCTGATTAGATGCTAAATAATAAAACAAGGGTGGTGGAAAATACTCACCAGTCCAGCAATCTTTTTAATCATTGCTGCAGGATTTGAGTTCAAACCTCTGACCAGAGCAACAATCAGTTGCTTCAGCATAGAAAGCTTCTTATCTTTCTCTGTGTCTACAAGAATGATATCAGCTCTGAAACCCTCAACCCCAAGAGCATAAAGCTCGTTGAGAGTAGGAATATCATAAAAAAGCTCCTTGAGCCTTTTCTCCTGCACACAGTTGCATTTCAACAATTGAAGATTAGAGCCTCATGGGAACCCAAACAGTCACATATTCAGCATAGAAATTGACTAGTATAAAAAGAAAGAAAATAAAAGGAACCAAAGATAGAGATATGAGTAACCAATAGATATAGGAGAGGATACAGGATAAAAGAATATGCAAGAATAGGTCCTCGCCTCAGGCACTACTTATGGTCCAAGGAAAGTAAAAGGAACCAACAAATAGAAATAGGACTAACAAATAGATATAGGAGAGATACGGGGTACATTACTCTGTACTAACAGGAAAAAATGATATAAATATAGGTCCTGGCCTCAGGCACCACTACTTATGATCCAAGGAAGACCCACTAACTAAGGAATTTTAGGATTTTCTTTGGCGATGATAAGCAAATGTTACAAGAAGACATCTAGAAAGGCCCACGTGCCACATTCATCATAAAGTTTGCAAACAGGAGGGAAATATTTCGTAAGATGGTTTTTGATCAAAACTTAAAGGAAAGTGGAAGTTAATTCCATCTCATTATGACTCTTTGCTAGTGGTGTATTCTTGCCACCTAAAAAAAATGAAAACAAAACTTTCGTAGACATGGTACAGTTAATTTAATTTCATCAGGCAAATAAGATAAAACAGAAATTGATGCTAACAACTCCACACAGAAAACAGAAAATAAACAAAACCTTGAGGAAAATTAAATTAAAACCCAATCCCTCGCCCCTGCCCGTGTCCGAGTGGGAAAGTCCATGTAATGGCAGCCCTAATAAAGGGATAAAAAGGGCATGTGGAATTACCATTTTCCAGTGTTTATTCATGTTTTACTTTGTCCTCCACCAAATCTTCTTGCCAGGGCAAGGAAAGTAGTTCTCATCATTCTCACAAACCATTCTAGTAACAACAAAATGATAACAAGAAGACCACCAAGCTACTAACAGTGCACACTTACAAAAAGGAACAAGAGTTCGCCAAAACGTTTCCTTTTCCTAGGATCCAAAACGAAACATTTGTAAAATATCCAAATTTTAATGGGGCTTTCAGCCAAAAGTCCAAAAAAATAAGTTTTAGCGCCTAAAGTTCATCAACAAAATTTTTAATGCGCGAAATCCAATCACTTACAACACAAATAAATTTAACACAAACAGATAAATTTTTATGCAATGCATATAGATAAATTTATCTGTCCTGTTATAAATTTATCTGTCGTCTTATTTTAAGCAGGACAGATAAATTTATCTGTGTTTTTTATACAAATAGATTTATCTGCCTTCTTATTTATGCAAGACAAATAAATTTATCTGTGTGTTTTATACGTGTTTTGAAAAGATACAGTTTTCTTTATACAGATAAATTTATCTATATACTTATTTATGCAAGATTTATCTGCTTTTTTATTTATACAAGACAGATAAATTTATTTGTTTGCTTTATACGTATTTTGAAAATGCACAATATTTTTTATACAGATAAATTTATCTATATGCTTATTTATACAAGACAGATAAATTTATTTATTTGCTATAAATTTATCTGTGTGCTTTATACGTGTTTTGAAAAAGCACTGTATTCTTTATACAGATAAATTTATCTGTATACTTATTTATGCAAGACAGATAAATTTATCTGTGTGCTTTAACATTTTTGAAAATGCACAGATAAATTTATTTGTTCTAGGGTCCAACTGAACCTCGCGCATTAAAACTGTACCTCGCGCGTTAAAAATTTTTATAGTAGATGAAAAACAAAATCAACGCTACTTTAAGGACCTAAGTATAATTTTTCAAATTTTAATGTTCCTACCGAAACACTACGAACCAAGACCGAAACAAACCAAATCCTTACGAAACACTCCAAAATAATGAGTTGTTTTGACACTTACTAGGAATATCCTATGTTACATGGAATCAGGCATAAGTGTCGGGTGCGAATATGTGTAAGTGTAACTGCCAAATTCATTTAATTCTAATATATATGACAAAGGGATACGGCAAAATGTTCATATTTCTTAATATATTTCTTTTATTTTTCAGGGTAAATGGTATTTATAACGTCCCATATAGCATTTCATGCATATGAGAGTTATCCATAGTACTATAATAAATTCGACTTATTAAATATACTTTCTAGATGAATATACAACTAAATATATTGGACATATATCTCATACCCTTATCAAAGTGTTAAGCGTCCAACAAGGGTACTTCATAAAAAAAAGTCTAAAATCCATTAGATACTTTGAGAATTAGAAACAAGAATGGCAGAGATAGCAAGAAGATAAATAACATGATTAAATCGCTACTTTTATTTCTTTATTACCGATAAGTACTCTTTCTAGAAAGAGAGTCACCGATAATTTTTATTTCCTTTTAATCACTAAGCTTCAAGAAATTTTCATTTTTTCAAATTCTGTTTCCCTCTAATCCATGCATGGTTTATCTAATAATGAGACATTTGAAATTATTTACTGGTCAAGCTTTTAGTATTAATTAACATTGATCAAAATCTAATGTAGTTTTTTATGTCTACAACGAATATATGGCACTTAAACATGTACAATGGCAGACCTGTTAGACTTAGAAACAAATAAAAATGTACTCAAGTTCAAGTTTTCAAATGTTTGCTTATGTTTTCAATTTTTTCTATGTTTCTCAAACGTTTCCATTTTCGAGCTAATCAAAGCGAAATCTTGATCCTTGCTTAGCTTATAGATAACATGACACTGGGTTAAGAAAAAGGAACGTAACAAGAATATGGAATTTCAAATATGAAATTTTCAACATGTCATTGATACGAGTAGTGCACCCTAGAGTTTATACATTATTTGAATAACCAGCAGAGATAATAAAATTATGTGCAGATTCATCGCAACACACTAACTGTTGAGTAGTAGTATATCATGGAGAAAATCTACATAAATTTACAAGAACATAAGAGATTGTTTTATTCGAGTGCATCTCTTTTCCATTTCAATTCAAGAGTACAAACGTGTTTTCACACCCCTTTGAGACCCTGAAAAGTACTCTTAGAATTGTGTTCAAATTTTGTTTTTGAATCATTCTCGCATTTTTCCATTCAACAACTTATTCATTCCATTCATTTGATTAATCCATACAGATTTGTGTGCACATTTTCTTTTCTCATTCACCTTTTAACACTTCATATTTCTACTCCCTACCAATCTCTTCCCTGAACCATCCAGCTTATAACTTCCAGGTGAGATTATATAACTAATACAGAGTTGCAGAATAATTGACAAATTTCACTAATGTCAGCAACTACATGCATGGTCTTCCATCACTGCTGAGATTTTACTGTGTGTGGAACTCCCAGAGGATGGAAAACAAGGTCATCCCATAAAACAAAATAAAAAGGAAAGGACAAGGGAAAAAGATTCAAAGCTCTAAAAGGTAAAACCAAAAAGGTATGAAAACAAGGTATAGTAAGGGCAGCCCAGTGCATGAGGCTCCTACACTGCATGGTCTAGAGGGGTAGAATGTCGCAGCGTTACCCCTGCATGCAGAGAACAGTGCCTATAAAGATAAAGTACATATTCAGCCTTTATAAATATCAGATTCACAGAACCCCTTAAATATATCAGTACAAGGGCAGCATGTTGCCAATTCACAATTGCCATCAACCACCACCACCACCACCCCAAAATATATATATATATATCCAAGTCCCTTCGTGTGTTGTCCACTATATCCAAAAGCACAAAGACAACCAGAGTTTAAAATCCTAATTCTGCCTTCTATCAAAACTTCTAAGTTTAAAGTACAAATTGCAAAGCATACATCAAAATGATTGATATCAATTTTTCAGCTTCTTTCCCTCTTCTACATGACACAACCAGAACATGCGCGCATATGCCTACTTTAGTAAACATGGGTTAAGGTAGCTTTAACCAAAATATAAAGTTGAATTTCAAAAAACATTGAGCTTAAAGGATTTGAATTCCAGTTGAAAACTAAAATATGCAGAACAATCCAGCTGGGCAATAATCAAAGCAAAAGAACTGACTGTTTCTGCCACAATTCGACTAAAGAAAAAGCCAGAAGACACAATAATAACATGAAATTATTTGCAATACTGACAACCACCAAAAAAATTAAAAATAAGAAAAAAGAGTGCTCACAGGAATGACAGAGTAGAAACCATTTGGAATCAGTTCAGTAAGCACTCCAGTGGTCCACAGAATCTGTGAGGCAGTCTGTGATGATAACCTATCATGCTCAATGTAGTTATTTGCTTCTCGAGTACTCAAAGTTTCTCTTTTAGAATCCAAAGAAACAGATCCAAAATCTTCAATGAAATCTGAAGGCCACCACGTAGTATTTGGAGGCCCTTCTTCTCCTGGCCCTGAATCATCTCGTGTATCCTCCATGTCCATAAATATTTCAAATGTATAACCATTTCGCCCCCTTCTTAACCCATAAAAGACCTTTCCAATCTAAAATATTTGGAGACAACAAAACATTGGTAAACAAATTTCTTTTGTTCTGACTTTCCTAAACTGGAGGCCATCCGACCTGCAAAGAGAAAAACAAAAGTTCTAGTCCCAATCAGTATGCATTTCTTCCATCACCTTCCATATGATTCTAGTTTCAAAAATCACAGTTCAACCATCCACATATCAGGCAATGAAAACAATAAACAAATGGAAAATACAATCTTGGGGAATAGATGTGAAAAGAAAACTATAAGTTTTTACGGCCAACCAGTGCCCACTTTCAGAAACAGATTTGAAAATAAAAACATTAAACCTAGCCAGCCAATGCACCAGTAGTCTTATAAAGTCCCCTACCACAACC
>JAOTRH010000025.1:8766583-8783108 GCA_034768845.1 Heliamphora exappendiculata
TGTAAAGAGAGTGACTGTTACACATTAAATACCTTTTTATTGTAACTAAGGGTGAGTCACCCTGTAAACCCTTGAGTGAGCAAAAGAAACTCATCAAGGAAGAAGTTCAAGAGAGATTAGAAGAAAATAGAGGCTTATTTTCCTAGAATCTTCTTGAAGCTTGCAAAGGCTTGTGAATGCGCCCGTAAACATTCAGATAGCTCAAGTAGAAGCTTGACGCTTGTAAAGGCTTGGAATACGCCCGAAAGTATTCTGGTTAGTAGAAATTCTCAAGGGAGATCTTGAGGAGTGGACGTAGGCTCAGATCAAGCCGAACCACTATAAATCCCGGTGTCTGGTTTTTTATCTCTATCCCTCTTCTTTTAATTCTTGCATTAATTTCATATTTGCATATCTAGATTCAGTGCGATATTAAAAGGTTTTTCTGAAGTTTTTTTTTTAAATCTCCATTACTAGAAAAGAAACCCAATTCTCCCCCCCCTCTTGGGTTGCCTATTTCTAACATAGGATAATTGACAGAATTGTAAAGACTTTGGAGAATATCAGGCATGTTTCGAGGTTAAAGAAAAATTTAGTTATTTGGGAACATTGGATTCTTTAGGCTATGAGTTCACAGGAAAATGTGAAACAATGAAAATCAGCAAAGGATCTTCCGTTGTCATGAAGAGACAGAAAATAGATGGTCTCTATAGATTGGTAGGGGATATAGTGATAGGTGGAGTTACCACTATCACATACTAATTCCAACAGGGATGACACGAAACACGAACATTTAGAGCTTAGTCAGGTTGGTAAGCAAAGTATATCAGAAAGTGAGAAGAAGAGTGTAGCAATCAAGTTGGTGTTAAGTCAGAAGAGCTCACCTAGAAAAAATGGTGATGATGATTCAAGTCAATAGTAGTCAGAACAATCAAGTGGAGAACATTCGTCTCACAAGAAAGCTACAGGCAACACAGGAATAGTTCAGGGGTAAGTAACAGTGTCAGAGAAGGTGGAGTTTTTATAAAAGACTGAATAGTTGGAGTTTGGAAGATTGTCCAAAGATGAGAAGTCTGTTGATTGCAAAATGGTCAAATTCAAGTCTGATTTGGATTTGATCCAAGTTTATTCAGGTTGAAGATTCAAAAGGGTGCGACACTTATACCCAAGAAAGGGGTGTAGGTCGAGGATCTCTAACAATTCTTTAAGATGGATGAAAGACTCGAGTCAAGGTGGAGATTGTTGGGATTGACTCAAATCTAGATGGTGCATTTCCGTCCGAACAGACGCTGGAGCGTCCAGACGGTTTTGGTCCAGATAATTTTTCATCCGGACAAATGCTGGAGCGTACGGACAAGTTTGGGATAGATGGTTTTTCGTTCGGACAGAACTTAATTCCGTCTAGACAAATAGCAGCGGATCGTGTGCGAGTTGGCTAATTTTAGAATTTTCTTTGAAGCCTATAAAAAGGGGATTATAACTCTAAAACCCAAGAATGCTCATAAGTCGTCTAAATACTCAGAGAGGCTTAGGTTAGAGGCTAGAGAGAGTATAGAGAGACATAGATTGGCTCAGTTTGAGGCCATATATATTGTGAGGAGTGAACTGAATCTTATAATCCGTGATAAAGAGTATAGTAGATTGATTCTTCTCTCCAATGGAGGTAGACAGTCAGCTGAACCACGTAAATCTTGTGTATTTTGGTTGTTCTTGTTTCTTTTGTGATTGCTATTGTGAATTAAAATCTACGTTGGTTACCGTTTGGCTACCCAAACTCGTTGATATTATTTTTGAGAATTTAAGCCTGAAAATTCTAACACACACACACACACACACACATATATATATATATATATATAATTTTCTTTTGTTTGTCATTCGATAGTTTGGTGTGGATCTCGTATATATATATATATATATATATATATATATATTTTTAACAATTTTTAGGTTGCCTTAGTTGTTTGCACGAAAATTATATATCATTTTCGTGCAGGAGAATCTATCAATGTGCGCTTGAGATTGTCCAGTTAATAATTTTCCACAAGCTTCTATTGTTCTATTTGTTGTGAGATAATCTTATGTCTTGTTTGGACTAACTTTTTACTAAGAATTTCCAATGGGACTGTTCGCGAGGCGACTCCATCATTTTTAGGGGCCTTATACGTGATTTGAATTGAGGTTTTTTATTTTTAATTTTTTTGTATTTTATTTTCCTTATGATAAACCTAACACTCTTCATCCTTAGGCATTTTTACTTTGGCTTTGCGTGCCTTCTTCTTTCTTTCAATATGGGGTTAGCACCATTCATAAGGCCTGATTAAAAATTATTAAAAGAAACAGAAAAAAAAGAAAAAAACAAAATAGTTTCTTTAGTTTGACATTTAGGTAGTATTTTGTAAAACTACTACTAATAGCTTATAAATTGTAATTTGTAACAGAATATATGAGTGTTTGGTAAAAATTTTAACTTGTAACTAAAATAGATGAAACAGTAGTCATAAGTTGTAGTAAAAGTTGTGAGTATTTAAAAACACTTGTAATTTATAATTAAAATTAGTAATAAAAAATTAAAAACTATTAACAGTAGTATTCTCAAATAGTCTTTTAATTTTTAAATATAACAAAGAGAAAAAATTCGTCTTTCGTCTATTTTTTTTTTCATCTTTATTTTAATTAATCTAGATACGAGGAATGTACATTTTTACACCACTTGAACTACTGCACACTAACAAATGTAGTGCCCCCACCAAGTTGATAAAAAATAGAGAGGGATAGCGTGGAGGGGAGAGAGGGAGACATGTGAAAGAGAAGTAAAGGTCGTGGAAAAAGAGAAGGAGAGGGGTCATCAGTGCTAATAAAGGAGGCTGCAAAACAGGCCATGGTCGCAAGATCAAGAGGGTCGAGGGTCGAGGGTCGAAAGACGTGAGGGAGGGTCAATCATAACAGTGATTAGCATGGAGGAAGAGGGTCGAGGGTCAAGGGTCGAGGGTCGAAAGACGTGAGGGAGGGTCAATCATAACAGTGATTAGCAGGGAGGTCAGTGGTGGGAAAAAGGGTGGAGGCAAGTGACATCAGATGGTTGTGGGCGTTAGTTTTAAAAATTAGTGAAAGTAGTATTTTGAAAAAATAAATAATAATAATAATAAGGGTTAATTTTATTTTTATTTTCTAAACTATACGAATTTTTTATTATTTAATTTATTAATTATTAATTTTGTCTATTTCATCCCTAAACTATCTAATTTATCCAAATCAATCAAATTGAAAATGGTAGTTGTCATTAACGGAAAGTATTTCAGGTTAAGCAATTCCCATCCATTCTCATCCATTAGCCCACAAAAGAATAATTAATTAATTACTCTTTTGCCCTCAAAACAGAGTACATGGGAGCCCTAATTACGATAAGAAAATCTCACTCAGTTCTCCTCCTTTCCAAGGGGATTAAACAGCTAGGGTTTCTTGAGGCAAAAAATTTGAAGAACGGTAATGAATAACGACAATGAAGAACAACAAAGAACGACAATGAAGAACGAAAATGAAGAACTGCAAACAGGTAGGGTTTCTTGTAAGGATTTGTATTTTCTGGAGCTAACAAAGTCCCCTTTGTCATTTTTTTTTCTTTTTTTGCTGTATTTTCTTTTTTTATCCTCTTTTACGTGATTTTTTTTTGGTTTTTGGGGGGTTTCCTATAGATGTATTTGCATTATTTTATTTGTTTATAATAGATTACAATCATGATGAGGATTTGGATGTGGAGACTCACTCTACTTTGAATTTGTCAAATATTTATACAAATAAAGTGCAATATGAGCATGGTTGAGATTTTGAATCTGGGTATGAATTTTTTTTTTTGGCAATGACTATAATCTAAGTGAAGCAGATGATAAATTATATGAGACTAATGTAGATGATGACGTAGAGTGGAGGGGTGTGAGCAAGAGTGTAATTGGTCCATCAAAAAATAGAGTTAGAAATGACTTACCTGAAACAGAAAGTGAGGATTTGAACTCATCTGATGGTTTTACAAGTCTTGATGACTCATCTAAGCAAGATGGTGAGAATAAGATGCCTAAGTTCAAGGAGTTGAAGTGTATTAATGGGAAATAGGACCCCATTTTTGAATTAGGAATGATATTTATAAATAGGGCCCAATTTGTTGGGGCAGTGAGACGTGCTATTTTTCATGGAAGATATGTGAGGTTTAAGAAGAATGAGACTACTAGGGTTAGGGCAACGTGCAGGGAAGGATGTAAATGGCTAATTTTTGCATCTGTTAAATCTGGTCATAAGAAGACATTGCAGGTTACAACTTATGTTCCTAAGCACAATTGTGGAATGATTTGGAAAAATAGGTTGGTCAACTCTAGCTAGTTGGCAATGATATATCTTGAGGAAATCAAAATCAATCCAACAATGCCAGTGGGTTCTATTATTGAAAAGGTTCAAACAGATTTTAACGTGAAAGTGTTAGCAAGTCAAGTTTATAGGGAAAAGCAAAAGGCAACAAGAAAAATAGAGGGTAGTTATGTTGAGCAATATGCTAAATTATGGGATTACTGTCATGAAATTGCAAGAACTAATCCAGGCACCAGTGTACATAAACACTTCAAACCAAATTTAGATGGCATGCCAACCAACATTTTTCAGAGGATTTATGTATGTTGAGAAGCACTGAAAATAGGGTTTAAAGAAGGGTGCAGGCAAATCCTTGGTGTGGGTGGTTGCCATCTAAAAGGGCCTCATAGTGGTCAGTTACTAACAGCAGTGGGCATTGATGAAAGCAACCAGATTTTTCCTGTAGCATAAGCAATGGTTGAAGTGGAAAATAACAGCAGCTGGCTATGGTTCTTACAATATTTGATGAGTGATCTTGGAATCTCTAATGAACCAACTTGGACAATAATTTCAGATAAACAAAAGGTATTTTTTAAGTTTTTGTTATTTCACTAAATACTAGTTGCACATATAACTTCATTCTTTTGTTGCAGGGTTTAGAACATGCAATTGTAGAATTATTGCCTTGTGTTGAACACAGGTATTGTGTAAGACATTTGCACAACAACTTGAAGTCAGCTGGATTTACAGGGCATACTCTAAAAGAGAGACTATGGAAATTAGCTACGGCTAGCCATCTTGGAAAGTTTACTTGTGAAATGGAGGAGCTAAAGAGACATGATCTGTTGGCTACAAGCTAGGGACAAGCCAATTCTGACTATGTTAGAGAGGATTAGGACATACTTAATGGATAGGTTAACCAAAAGGAGATTGTTTGCAAACAAGTGGCATGATGATCTAGGCCTAAACATTCACACATTAATAGAGAAAAATAAGCAGCAGGTAATATAACTTGTTGAACTTTACTATATAACTTTTATGTTACTATATTTTCATTTTAATGTATAATTTCAATATTTTGTAGGCTTCTTATGTCCTTGCATTGGCTGGAGATATTAAGTTTGAGGTAAGAGGAATGCATGAAGATCAATTCATAGTGGACTTGTACTTGCAGAAGATAGGATCTAACAGGAAATCCTTGTCAACATGGAATTTCTGTTATTTGGAAATCAATGGAGCAACCCGAGGCCCGTGTGGAACACTGGTATGCAAAGGAGACTTTTATAAAGTCCTGTAATCAGATTATGAAACCAATAAATGGTGCTGATATGTGGCCGAAGATAAACAAACCTGCGATCATTCCTCCACAATACTCTAAGCAAACTGGGAGGCCAAAAAAATCCAGAAGAAGAGAAGCAGATGAGGCTCCTAAGACTAAACACAAGTTAAGAAGATTTGTCAAGACATTGACTTGTAGAAGATGTGGCAAAAAAGGGCATAATTTAAGGACTGCAAAGCTGATGTGCAGCCCCCTCCAAGGAAGAATAATGGGAAAAGTAACACTGAGGCAACAGCACTCCAGCATGCATCATTCCACCATTTTCCACTATAGCATTCAGGCCACCTCGTATCAGGCCCCCTTATTTCATGCCCCATCATATCGGGCTTCATGGCATTCCACCATTTTCCAGTCCAATTCAAGTGCCTATTAGACCACCACCGAAGCATGTCAGTCCAATTCAAACTAGTAATGTGCTGATTGTGAGCTAAAACTCTATTATACTATGTTTTGTGGGCAAAACAGTCATTAAGTAATTTTTTCTGTGTGGACAAATGAATGAAAACTGCTAGTGTGGTATTTTTGCATCTCTGTTTTGAGACTGTGGGATCTTGATCCTTTTATTTCTCTTTGTATGCTATCTTGTTGACTATAATGCAGTATTTGTTTTTATATTCTTTCTTAGTTGGCAACCTTCTTTCTCTCTGTATGTTATCCTTTTATTCCTCTCTGTATCCTATCTCTGTTTTGTGTTTGTTTGTTTTCTCTCTGTATGCTATCTTGTTAACTCTATTTCGCATCCAGGTGATTGATATTTGATAACTTCCATCACAACCTTCCTGCCAAAAAAATGCATGAATTTAATATATGAGGTTGCCAATTGTGTTTATCATTATAGGTGGCTTGATAATTAATAACTTCACCATATAGTCCACTGGTGGTTTTGGTGCTTTCTCTTTTGTTAGATCTAGGCAACTCAAGAGGGGAGATGAATTGGGTCTTTAAAGAAATAAATAACAATTTTAAAAAAAATTTAAAAATCTTTTAATATTGCAATAAAGTAAAATATGCAAATATATAAGCAATTCAAATATTAAAAGATGAAGAATAAAGAAAAAGAAGCAGACACCAGCGATTTATAGTGGTTCGGCTACGTCTACTCCTCAAGATCTCCATTGGGTATTTTCACTATTTAGAATACTTCCGGGCGTATTCCAAGTATTTACAAGTTTCAAAATTTTACTTGAGTTATTTGAATGTTTACGGGCACATTCACAAGCCTATTACAGCTTCAAGAAGATTCTATAAAAATAAACCCTTGTTTTCTTGTAATATCTTTTGAACTCTTTTTTGATGAGTTTCACTCACTCACTCAAAGGCTAATGGGTGACTCACCATTGATTATAATAAATGAGATGTAATAAATGAAGAACACTCACTCTCTTTACAAGATTGATTTACAATAAATGAAAAGGTAAAGAGAGATGAGGAACAAGAACATGAGTTGCGGCAATAAATGTGAGCTTGATGATTTCTGATATTGGTTTGAGCAATAGAACAGTAAATGCAAGTTTTCAACCTTCTTAAATGCTGAGAAGTAACTCTTTATATAAGTTCTTGTGAGGTCTTGACCGTTTGAGGTAGGTGGGGGCAATAAATGCAAAAAATTCAACCGTTGAGATCTGCCGTATTTTGAATTTTCGTCTTTAGGGTCGACACAAGTATCTTTGGTGTTAACACAAAGTGTTTAGAGCAGGGTTCTTCAAGTAGTTGGGTCGACACAAATATTCGGAGGGGTCGACACAAATGAATCTGGTGTCAGACTCGTTTGAAACTTCAGCATCCGGAGGAACAACTTTGTGTCGACTCAACTTGTCTCTGGTGTCGACACTAAATCTCTGCAGAAAGTCTCGATACATTTGTGTCGACACAAATGTGCTTTGGGGTTGACACCAAAATTCTGCAGTCAGTTTCGGTTGTTTTGTGTCGACACAAATCTTATTGGGGTCGACATCAAAATTCTACATGCAGGCAGGTTCGGGACTTTTGGGTCGACACGATTTGTCTTGGGGTCGACACCAAAAATCTGTAGGAGGTCTCGGTTGTTTTATATCGACACAATTTCCATTTGTGTCGACCCAAATATCCGGAAGCCAAAAGTGAGGATCACTTTTGTGTCGACACAAAATATGTTTGTATCGACTCAAAATGAGTCCTAGGCACTTCGGCATTTTTTGTGTTGACACAAAACTAGTTTGCGTTGACACTAACTTTTTGGTACCTGAAGATCAACTTGAAAACCAGTTAGGGTGTTAAACTATTTGATCAATAGGTGTTGACACACTTGATAAGTTTCAAGTATACTTTGCCTTAAAAGTGTTTGACTTAATTTTCAATTAAAATCAACACAAAATATTCTACTCAATGAATATTTAAGTATTTGAATATTTTGAGATAGAAATCATTTTTTTTTTACTAAGGTGTCAACTTTGATTGTTCAAAATGTGCTAACACTTTCATTTTGAAAATATAAAATATTATCATTTTAAATTTATTTATTCTTATAAAATAAATTATGAAAATTATCAAAATTAAATTAAAAAGTCATTGGCCTAACATCTTTGATAGTTTCCTTTTGTGTATTATTCGTTATATTTTATGCCCGTTTGGGATGTATAAAAAGATTAGTTTTTAAGAGATTTAATTTTTTTAAAAAAATAAATAAATAATGTTAGATTGTTTAGGATTTACTTTTTTTATGTAAAGGTATTATAATAATTTTGTTTGAAAAAAATTAGGGTGTTTTTGATATATATTGGCTTTTTTTCTTGAATTAAGATATGAAAAAAGTTAGTTTTTTATAAAAAAAAAACAAACAGTGGAGCTTAAAAATTAACTTTTTTTTTGCAAAAAAAAAAACTAAATAAAAAGCTAGCCCAAACGGGCCCTTACGATATTTCAGTTATTCTTAGATGGTGAATGTTCAAAATGGAAGAAAATCTCATTCAGAACCATTTTCGGATCCTTCTTTTGTTCTTTCCATCATAAGGGCAAGAATGAATGCTTATGTTTTGAGTGCAAAAGAGTAATTAAGTAATCATTCATTATGAGCAAATGGATGAAAATTGTTTAACCTGAAATGCTTTCCGTAAATGACAACTTTCGTTTTCAATTTAATTGATTTGGGTAAAATAGATAGTTTAGGGATGCCATAAGCAAAATTAATACTTGAAGGACTAAATAAAAAAAAAATTGAATAGTTTAAGGGATAAAAATAAAATTAACCCCGACCATAAATAAAAAAGCTTTAATGTCATTATTACCCAAAAATTATATATATATATAGATTAATGCCCGTACTAATTATAAAAAATCAATTATTTTCAATTTAAAATAAAAACTTTGCAATCAGTTACTTTAAAATATCAGTTTTTAAAGACAACTGACTTGTCTTCACTCTTCTTGAGTAATTAAGTTTTGATATAAGTGATTTATATATTGAATATTTTAATTATGCTAAAATTATTTTTTTAATTTATTCTTATTTCTACTAAAATTAAAACTTTTGATTTATCATAACCAAACCCATATAAAACTCAACATTTCAATGATTTGTTGCATTTTGACTTTTGAATTTCTAATGTTAGGAGTCTTCGGCATTGATTTTCTTTATCTTTATTATAAACAATCATAAAAAATATTGTTTTAAAAATTACAGTTAAAAATATCTTATTTTAAAAAAAATTAACAATTAATTTCCAAAATCAGCATTAATTACTCTTAAAAACAACTTAATCCAAAATTTGGAGATGCCAATGAATACTAACAATTTAATCTTTAACCTCGTTGTTGCATTTTTTTATTTTAAGCCAAATAATTAAAGCATTTTGATTAATTAAAATATTTTTAAATCATTAGCATAGAGATAAGAATTAATATTTTCATTGTTAACCTTTTTCGAATCTATAATAAAATAATTAAAATTTAACTTTTACACACTAGTTTAAAAAAAATTAAATTAGAGCGAAAACAAATTTAAGCTCGTTTGGGTGACCTTACTTATTTGTTTATTAATTTATTTTTTTATTTGTAAATAAGTCAAATCCCATTTAAACAAGTTTGTTTGGGTGGTTTGTGACTTATTTACTTATAAATTAGTTACCAAAACAAGCTTATTTACTTATTTATTTATAAGTCAGTTTATAAGTCAATTTATTTATTTATTTAGTTATACAAACAAGTTTATTTATTTATTTACTTATTTTTTTATTTTTAACTTATTTAATTATCCTGACATAACTTAATGTTTAACTTATAAATTAATAAATAAATAAATAAATAAAATCACCCCAACCGGGCCTTAGTGTCTCTCTCAATTAAATTCTTAGCTCCGCTAGGCGCTAGTGAGTGCAATGCGGCATTAATTAATAATATTAAAGGATTTCACATTATCCGCATTACAACGATGTATGTGTATGACTGACTATGACCTGCCCAACCTTTTGTATTAAAAGTCATCACATGATAAAAATAATAATAATAATAATAATAATAATATTTACAAGATGATAAATGATTTGACTGATTAACATAAATAATATATATGTTAAATTATACTAACTTCTCCTGAAATTTTTAACAAAAACACTCACCACTCCTGTAGTTTCAAAAATTACACTAGCATCCTATTAAATTTGATTTTAACATCAAATCAGCTTAATTTCGTTGAAATGAATAGAATTCATTCAAAAATCACTCTCAATACCACCTTAACCCGAAACTACCCTCGAAACCACCCACAACCCACCTTTCCAAACCACCCCCAAAACCACCATATTTCTCTCTCTGCCATTTCTCTTTCTCTCTCCTCTATGCCATCTCTTCTCTCCCTCCCTCTGCTCTCTCCCAAACCGCCACCGCCACACCTTCAAAAACGTTCGCCGCCACCGCCACACTCCCAAACGTTCGCCGCCACCGCCACACCCTCAAACCCAGTTTGCCGCCCGAGTTCACTCATTCTTGGTTGATACTCACTCAACAAGAAGGAAAAGCAATTGGGTGAGTTTCAGGCTGAGTTTGCGTATACGCCGATGCTTGATAATTCAAAATACCTGTAATTTTACAGTATCGGACTCGAAGCGGTGTCGGTCGAAAAACGGAGAATTGCGGCGCCGGAGAGCTTAAAAAGGGTTGATAGCATCGGGAACGGTGGGATGGTGGTGGATTTCGGGACTACGTTTACCATTTTTCCTTTGGAACTGTACGAATCAGTAGTGCGTGATGAGGGAAAGGGAAAGATGAAGGTTGGTTGCGTGATGCTGATGAATGGCGGTGATGAAGCGGATGAAAGTGGGTGACGTCCACCGCCACCGCCACCGCCATACCCCCAAACCCTTATATATATATATATATGTTACAGAGAGAGAGAGGTGACCGGCGCTAGTGCCGCCGACCCCCACACCAACCCCGTTGCCTGCCGCCGACTGTCGACCGCCGACCACCACCGTCTCTCTTTATCTTGCTCTCTACCCTCTCTCCCTCTGCTGTCTCTCTCTCTCGCGACGGTGTGAGGGCCAACAGTGGTTTTGGGGTGTGGCGGTGGCGAGAGAAGGGTTTAGGGGTGTGGCGATTGCAGTTTGGGAGAGAGCAGAGGGAGGGAGGGTGGGAGATAGAGAGATTGCATAGAGGAGAGAGAGAGAAACGACAAAGAGAGAAAGAGGGCTTGGGAGGATGGTTTTCAGGTGGATTTGAGGGTGATTTTCGGCTAGGATGGTATTAAGGGTGGTTTTGGGATGAATTCTACTAATTTCAACAGAATTAGATTGATTTGATGTTAAAATTAAATATGATGGAATGTTAGTGTAATTTTTAAAATTACAGAATTAATCACTATTTTTATTAAAAATCTCAGGAGGTCAGTGTAATTTACCATAATATATAAAGATAGAAATTTTATGTAATTAAAGTTTTTTTGTTAATAAATTTTAAGTTTTTAATATTTTAATTCTTGTATTTTGTTTATACTCCATCCGTCATTCATTATTAGTACACGTATACTCTGTTAATCATTTTTATATCTTATGCATCCTTGACGGGTCATTTGATATACTCTCTTGATCCAAAATAGGTGCTGTAAAAGCTTGTATCCAATAAATAACTAAACAAAGAAACGTATCTTTCTTTAAAGAAATGCCTAGAAATTCTATTTCCCCTTGACGAAGAGCAACCAAACCTCAAAATCAGAGACCACAGCCCAAGAAATTCAAAGAACAATCAAACTTACAAAGTGGGCAATTCTAAATTCTAAACTTTTCTCTCTCTATCTCTCTCAATCTCAAGCCCTCTGTTTCTTTCTCTCTCTCTGCAAGTCTCCCTCTTCTTTTATTCTCTGGGTTTTACAGCTCTCAGATTCTCAATCATTCCAGAAACCCAGATCAGTTCAGTTCAAGATCCTCCATTTCTCAAAGGTTCTTTCTATTTCTCTCCCTCTCTCTCTCTCTCTCTCTCTCTCTCTATATATATATATATATGTATGTATATATATTTATATTCCTCAGTGCACTCTGAAAGCAGCTCTTGTTGCCTGTATTTGTTGGAGTTTCTTTAACTTGGTTGAGGGTGTTTTAGGAAATATCAATCATTTTCTCACTGCTTGATATCTTGGAATGCTACTTTGGGTAGTTCAGGCTGTTATTGGTATTGTTTTGTTTCTAAAAAAATAGCTCAATTAATTTTGTGTTTGTTGGATTGAAAGTGAGGATTCAATATCAATCTTGAGCTATTATTGAAGTAATGCGAGCGTATACAGGTGGGTGATTTTTGGGTTGATGATCTATTGTTCTTGTCAATGCAGTAGAAAGATGGGCTCCATCTTGGTGTTGGATTTGGCTATGTTTCTTTCCCACTTATTTTTATCTTGTTTGAGAATCTTTTGCTTCTGTTGTGAATTAGGATTTCATGTTATTCACTTTCATAGAGAAGGACGGACGGAAGATTTTAATTCAGGAGATGGATATTAGATTTCCAAAAAAAATCTTGGAGGGGGGCGGGGGAGAACCTAGACAATCTTGGAATACTTGGTTTAATACTATTATAATTATGGATTATAATTATGGATTTTTTCAAAATTTTGGGAAGGGGATGGCTGTCCTCCCCCTTGGGTCCATCTAACGAAGTCAGATTGATAATTGTTTTTCTCTATCTAAATTATATGCAAGTTTTATTGGACAAGCCTTGCAGTTATCTTTTTACCATCTTTGTTTTGTTGTGTTTTTTTTTGGGGGGGTGGGGGTGTAGGTTAGACGGTGAAGAGTTTGATTTCTACAGAAAAAAGAGCACAATTCCAAGTAAAAATTTTAAGAATACCCTAAAATATTGATCAAAGTTCAGAACCCTAAACTATTCTAGGCCTTGGACCTAGGAGGTCCTTCTGAAGATATTACATCAACGGACCTTCCAATGAATTGAAAATCAAGATTTCCTTGCATTTTATGCGTTTTTGCTCATTTATTCTATTACTTGGAGAAAAGAGGGGAAATATTTTTCTTAGGGTTTCTTTTCATGTTAATCATCATCTTAGTGGAGAACAAGGAAACAGGTATTCGTAGAATTTTTTGGGTGGGGTTGGGGGGATAGGGGGAAGAGAGAAACCAAGAAAAAGAAGGTAAGACAATAATGTAGTAGCGAAATAAGCACCAACTATAGAGTTATACTTAATTTCTTCCCAAATGAGTCTATTGTTTGAGTTCTGCTAAATTCTACCTTGTTTATTTTATTCCATGTTTGTGCAGGGACTACTTGGTTTATGTCGCTGAAGAATCTGATGGAGGATAAGCAATTGGATTTTAATCAACCCCTTCTATCTGTGAGGCGATTCTCGTCGACAGCGAGCTCAGAGAAAGATGTCAAAAGGAAAGCCAATTATTCCCTTCCCGGTGTACCACTCCTTCCTTCTTATAGATCGGAATTGAAATCAGGTCCAGTGAGGAACCCGGGGACTGTTCCTTTTGTATGGGAACAGACTCCGGGAAGACCAAAGGATGAAAGCAAATCTCTGACCCAGGCTCCTGAACAGCCTCCTATAATACCAAAGCTTCCACCTGGGCGGATTATGGAAGTCAAACAGCAACATCCTGACAAAGGTTCTGAAGATTCGAGTGTCAATTGGTGTGAAGCAGGAAAAGTCCCTTCTGGCTCACTAAGTGGTTCATCTGTCGAAGAAAATTTAAAGAAATTTGGGAGCTCCAAAAATGCAATCCAAGAGGGTGAGAGTTCTGATTCTGGGGATAGTGATGAGGCGTATCTAGATGCTCTTGATACACTTTCAGGGTCTGAATCATTCTTCTTAAACTGCAGTTTAAGTGGCATGAGTGGATTCGAAGTCCCCGAGGGGAAACTACGTGGAACCTTTTCAACTGATCCACAAACTCGGGATTTCATGATGGGTCGCTTTCTGCCAGCAGCTAAGGCAATGGCTTCTGAAACTCCTCAATATGCTTCCAGGAAGCAACCAATAGTGAAAGAGCAACCAAAAGAGTTGAGAAAGATAATAATAAGTGGGAGTAAGCGGCCACCACTATATCGCTCGAGGCCTAATATTTTACCACATTATGTGGAAGATACCACCAAGGATGAAGAAAGTGACAATGAAGACGATGACTATGAGGAACCTGGAAATTTGTCAACCAAAGTTTGTGGACTATTACCTAGTTTTTGCCTAAAAAGCTCACTATGCCTGTTGAATCCAGTGCCCGGTATGAGCGTGCGAACACGAGTACCCATGTCTGCTGCCACTAGGGCACAGGCTAGATCTCAGTCTTGTGGCTCTTCCCGAGAAACCAAGAATGCGGTAACTAAGTTCTGTTTTCTAGTATCTGTTATTCGGTTTCATCTCTTATTTTCTTCACTTTTTGCATAAATGTTTTGTTGATCAGTTGACTCTTGAATTCTTGTAGCGCGTGAGGGTAGCTACACATGAGAAAAAATCAATAGGTGATCACCAGAAAATTGAGCTGCGTAAATATAATAAGGTGGTGAGGAATAAGTACAACCAAGTTCCTCACCCAAGTAGTAATCAGAAATTGGACGGACCATCTCTCTACAGGCGCTTGCTGGGCAATGGCATATCATCTCAGCGTAATGAATTACCTCAATCCAGGTTTTATGAACAAAAAGGATTTCTTGGTGTCCCCAAAGAAGCAGAAATTGACGAAATTAACAGCTTCATCGCGCAAAAAAGAAGCTTTCGGGAATTATTGGCTGATCAGAGCACTAGAACGGAAATAGGCTCCTCAAGTCCCATGATTGAGAAAACCTTGCACGTAGATTCTGTGCATAAGGTGGTATCTCCAAAGTTGAATTCTTTATCTTCAGATAGTAAGGGTCTACCCAACTCAATGGATAGTGATTTGAAGATTGTCACAGCAGTTAGGGGGGTGGTAAAAACTCCATTGGTGGATTCTTTATTCAAAAACGCCGAGAACTCAAATATTAAGAAAGCTCCAGTTATATTGAATCCTAAAGGTTCGAACTTTGTTGATTCCAGTCTATTAGCTTTTTCTGGCAAGTCAGATCACGAAACGGGCATGGAGATTCTAAAGGGTCTTGGCCAGGATCAAGATCTCTGTCAGGAGTCAATTACCTCGGCAAATAAAAAATCGTCCAGCAACAGAGGCCTGGATTGTGATGATCATCAAGATCAGCAGCTTACAAAAGTGGAAAAAATAGAAAATTCTCAAGCAATCAACTCACAACTTCCTCTTCCCCCGCCTCTACCAAAATCTCCATCCGAGTCTTGGCTTTGTCGTACTTTGCCTTCCATGTCCACGAGGAACTTGTCTTCACCTTCATACCTTGGTTCAAGAATGAATTCTCAACACCAGTCTCCCAAGACGCCATATGTTGATCCAAAGTGGGAAGCAATTGTTAAAACCACACATCACCATTTGCAGCTAGCTGAGGTAAAAACTAGTGTTACCTTGCTTCATATCTCATGTTTATCGGTGTGAGAATTGAGATGAACTCACAATTTTTATCCTTTTCTTTCAGGAAATAATAACACCTGTATCTAAAACCTAGTGTACAAAAGGGAGCCGGTCTTTTAACTCTTGCATTTGCTTTGTCTAGGAAATCCAATATAGCAAATGGATTCAAAGGTAATAACAGTGTATATTTGTTCTTGCATATACTTACTCCTAAGATCCCAATTGTATTTGTCTACTTATGTGGGTTGGCAATTGTAATTTGTAATACCCATTGCCCTATAAACCAAAAGTACACATCTTTTCTTGTGATTGCCATCGATTCATTGAACGGATGTTTGTTGATTTCATGTGCTGATGGGTCTGTTAAAGGAATCATAAGCTTTATTTTTTGATAAACCATCTGTATGTTCTTCGATGCGTCCTTTGATTTAGTCAATCCTTAACTAGTTTTATTGTCTAAATTGATGTTTTTAGGGATTATATTGGTTACAAGTTTCATTTTAAAATCCTTTCAAACTCATCGATGAAACAAATTTAACACAAGATAAACTTACCATCCCAAGCCTTTGTTCGGCAAAGCTGAGCAGAACACTCACAGTCGTTGTTGTTGTCCTTTTTTTTTTTAGAGTGGAACAAAATCCAACTTGTATTCAAGATAAAAAGGTGTAAAATTCACAAATTATTTGCTTCTTGTTTTCTTAGTAGGAATATTTTAGTGGCAACCACAGGTTTTTCGAGTCAGCTGCTTGGAATACCTGGTTCACCTATTATGATTGTGATTATTGGGATAAGAAAAACTTACCTGTTGATTATTGGTTGATATCATGCTTGGGTGTGAGATGTGAATCCAGATCTCTCACAACTTAAAAACTAGTATTACTGGTGTTGTGTCTTGATCTTCATTGTATCATTTATAATTTTTGGTTATGATCCTAAATGCTTGCTT
>JAOTRH010000025.1:8783118-8808095 GCA_034768845.1 Heliamphora exappendiculata
TCACCCCCCCCCCCCCCCCCCCAAAAAAAGTATTAGTGCACCAGGGATCCTTTGTCCCCACCTATATCGCCCCTTGCACAAGTCCCAAAAGATAGGAAATGAACAAGAAACCAAACACAAGTGATGCAACACAAATATTTACGTGGTTCGGCAAAATATGTGTACGTGCATGGGCTCACATTTTTATTATAAACTTTGAGAGAATACAATACAAGTGTTTTAGGGGAAGAGATGAGAGGATTAGGTCAAAACTAAGTTGAAACTTAATGGTTGCGCAACCCTAGGCAGCAATTAAAAGATGCGATCTCGCACTGACCACTCGAGTGGTCTTATATAGCTCTTGGTTTCTATGCACATTGCAAAGCGCTCAAGTAAATCCAGATCGCTCGAGCAGTTAGTATTTGTCTTTGACTTTGATGGATTCTCTTCACCTTCCAACAATTGAATTACGTAAAAATCTTGAAGTATGGAAATCTTGATACATTCTTTAATGTATTGGGACAGAAGGACATGTAATTTTGAAAATATGGTGATCTTTTGTATTTTTGCTGTATTAAAAGTGATTGGATCATGTGAAATTCTCGAGAATCTTGATGCATATTTAATGTTATTCAATGTATTGCAACAGAGAGATGTGTAAATTTCATAACATGTGATCCTTTGTTGCGTTACTACATAGTGTTTTCCTTCTCTAAGTTTGCTATTTTGATGGTGCCCTAATTTTGATGGAACAAAAATCAAGTGAATGGGAGAATAGAATATTCAAAGTAAAGGGGAAACAAAAACCCATGTTCCCCCAATGTGGAATGGTGTGATCCCTGGTAAATTTGATGGACAAGGAGATATTGATTCAAGTATTTTATTTTCTTTCTTGTAGAAAGGGATTAAGGTATTTTATTTTTTTTCTTGTTTATTGGTGTCATGCACGAGCCTTGTACGTATTGAACATTAATTTTTAATATATATTTAATTTTAATTAATTATTATGATGTCAAAAAATTATTTTCAAAAAATAAAGTAGGAATGTATGAATAATTATTCCCAAATAATTATCATCCCCAACTTGAGTAGGCTTTCAAAATATAGTACAAAAGGGATATTTTTTTGTCGCTTTTATTATAGTTAGTTCTAAACTTGCATTATAAACATTTTAAGTACTAATTGTTATACAATTAATTTTAATAAATTGCAAATTGTTATAATAGATATTAAGTCGCAAAGGGCATTGTGCTAAAAAAGTAAAATTTTAAAATATATAATAATTATTCATAAATATTGTCCGTATCGTACATTTAATATTGGTATTCAACAGAAACTTTTTTGAGATTATAGAATTTAAGGCAAGTTACAATATAACTTCCCATTATTAATATAAGTTAGATTGGTCAGAATAAAAAAACATAATTATGAATATTTTCTTTCATACGAAAGTTAGATACTTATTGTGTGACGCACATCAAACTTTTTGAATATATAAAATACTATTGGCGTGTAAAAAAATAAAAAAATTAAATGTAAGTATCGATGATGAATTATATTTTACTTTTTTTAACACATGGAATTCTAGTTAACCATAATAAAACTTGTCAAATATATCTTTTAAAAGTAGTTATTATTATTATTTTTTTAAATTCAATAAATATCAAAGTCACATAAAAAAACAAAATAGTAATAACACCAAATGATTTACTATATTCAAATGTTAACAAAACATAAAGTATAAATATGAGGCAGTTTTTGGTTCAATTAAATAATTTTGTAGAATAATAAAATGACAATTACTTTGTATCTGCATTGGAATTTTTATTCCATTAAATAGAGAATAGTAATTACTTTTTAAATTGATATTTTATCATTTTTTTGGCTAACTAATTATTAGAGCAATTTTTTTAAAGAGAATTATCATTCCATTATATTGTTCAGCCCAATAACCTAAATATAGTCTAAATAGACAACAAATTACTTAAAGTTCTAATAAATTAAATATAGCATAAGTTGATAACCAATTACTTAGGCCTGTTTGTAATAGTTTTTAACTCGTTTGTTTGGCAGAAAAGCCCGCTTTTAATCAGTTTTGTTTGATTTTAAAAAAAATTAATTAACTTTTTTTTCGTCTTTTAATTTAAAAAAAAAAGCTAATATATATCCAAAACACCGTAACTTTCTTAAAAATAAAATTACTATAATACTCTTACTTAAACAGGTCAATTCTACTCATAAAAATAAAAAAAATCGTGTTAATATTACAAATACTACAATTTAAAAACTAAAAATATGTATATTTTAGACATTTTAATAAAATGTCAAAAAACAAAAAGTTACTACAAAAAATTATCTCAAATAATATAATTTTTTTTTATTCACATTTTTCTTAAAAAAAGTTAAATTTCTTAAAAGTTAAACTTTTTTGACATCCCAAATAGGCACTATAAGATTTGGCATTAAGCCATTGTTTGGGATGTCTAAAAAATTTGACTTTTATAGAAAAATAAAAAAATTTAAAAAGTAGGTGTGTTTGGGATAAATTTTTATAGTAACTTTTTTATTTTTTTACTTTTTATTAAAATGTCTAATATATCTATTTTTTTAGTTTTAAGTTGTATTTGAGATATTGACATAATTTTTTTAATATATTTTTGTGAGAATGATTGAATTTTGTAATTAAGATATTATAATAATTTTATTTCAAGAAAATTAAGGTATTTAAAATATAGATAGGTTTTTTTCTTGAAAAACCAAATGAAATTTTTTTTTGAAGAAACTTGCATCTATCTATCTATATATATATATATATATATATATATATATACATATATTTATATATCCTTAGGAGTGGTAAGGCAAGTTAACCCTACTATTGAATAGTATTGAACTTTAAGTTAGTTGACATTTTTAAAAAATTAAATAGCATAGTTTAAAAAGTGGTTTTTTTTGTAAAAAAAATTAATTTTTAAGTTGTCCCAAACGGTGTTTAAGTGAAAAAAAGGAAAAAGAATTAAAAAAAGATAAATTTGTAATTTTAGTTGTGGACGATAAAAAGAAATGGCGGTTACCTCCACTTTTTATATAACTTACTATAGATATAGATTATAGATATCGATAACAGTAATTCTAGGCTCCCAGAAAGGGAACCAGAAATTTGTCCAGAAAAAATAAAAACTCATCCTGTGGGTCCCACGTTTATTAATTAATTAATATGATTAATCTCTCTCTTCCGTCTCTATTTTTGGCACCAGAAAAACTGACTTTTTCTCTTCTTTTAATTTTTTTTATTTGGCAAATCTTTGTTGTTTTATTTTTTTCTTTTATGATCAGTCATACCTCAGCTCCTTGCCGACTAATCTGTTCTTTGCCAAACAAATTCAACAAGCTGTAAGTTGAATTCCATCTTCGATACTGGTAAATCTTGAACTTCTTTATTAACCTTCCATCCTGTATTGATATTTGACAATCTTCTATTAATTTCTGAATTTGAAATTCACTGTTCTTGTAGCATTTTTTTTAAATGTTGATTTTGTTTCAAAACAAATGCTCTTCCATCGGAAAAAATGTATTGAACTATAATTCTGCTATTTCTCTGCTATCAAATCTAGGAGAACAAAATTTCTCTCTCTCTCTCTCTCTCTCTCTCTCTCTCTCTATATATATATATATATATATATATATATATATATATAAATATAAAGAGAATTTAAGAGAGAGGAATAAAGAAAAAGCAAAGTTGTTTTGTTCAACAGAACAACATTTCTTCATTGATTTCTGTATTCATATATGAATTCTTTGCACTTTTTTTTTTGGAAATTTTATCTAGAAGTCCTACTTTCTTCATCTAAGTTTTTTATATATTTTTTCTTGTAATTAAAGTAGTACAAAAACTTTCAGGATTGAAATATGAGAATGGAAAATGAATTATTATGTGATTATTCAAGTGGAAAATCAAACAAAAAAGAAATTGAGGTTGAATTTGAGAAATTAGGCGGTGAAGAAGACCAAATCGAACAATTTTAAAAAATTTGGCTTAAATTTTCAAAATTTTTTTTTATTGCTGTCTTTTTTGAATTTTAATTATTTTTTTATTTTTTCGAATTGTCTTGATGAGGTAAACTAAAAAAATAACTTTTCTTATGAACAAAATATAAAAAATTTACTAAAAATAAAAATATAATCAATATAGAACTTCGTCCAAATTAGTGTAATTAATATAACATAAATATTAATTAGTATTAATTAGTATAACATAAATATTCTAAATAATATTAATCTAATATAAGATTTTAATTAATTACTGTAAATTAATTTTTAATCTTATTATTTATAATAATATAATTAATTTAAAAGTGATATAAATTTAATGTCTAATATTTTTAATAATAATTTAATATTAATTAAAAAAAGAGAAAAAAAAGTGTTTAGAATTAAATAAGAAATAAAAATTTGAGAGAGAGAGAGAGAGAGAGAGAGAGAGAGAGAGAGAGAGAAGGAGGAGGAGGAGAGGGAGAGATAAAAATGAGAGAAATAAGAGAGAGAGTGAGAGGAGGAGAGAGAGGTGAGAGAAAATAATTTAAAGAAGAGAAAGAAAATAGAGGTGAAAAAAAGTGTTCTGGGTAAATTATGTGAACTAATTCTGGATTCCTTAGAATTATCAGTGATAAAATGGAGTGTGAAAAGTTAAAAATGTTGTGTGAATATTATTTATTTAAAAATAATAAATAATACTCAAACATAATGAATAATATTTTATCACGCGACTTTGTGGCACAGCACAGTGCAATCTTTGTAATTAATTATAATTTAATAATTTTTTATATTAAAAATATAAAAAGTAATTTTTGTTTTTTGTGATTTATGTAAAAGATTATAATAAAATAAAAAAATATTTGTATAATTTTTTAAATTACATGTCTACCTTTTATTAATTAACACATGGATAGCCTAGTCCTCTTAGGGTCATAGGCTGCGGGCTAAAGTGTCAGAAAATGTCCAAATTAGAGTGGGCCCATTAAAAGCCTGGGCCAGACTCTTGGTTGTCCATGGCCCAGTCCTCCTAGGGCCATAGATTGGTCCAAATTTACCTGGGGTTTGGCTTGGTCCCATCTCCACTGGGACTGGGAGGCAGGGTCAACTTATGTGCCTCACTATGGTTCTTAGGCCATGTTTGGTTGAAACTTTTAATTCATAGTACTAAAATGTATTAGGGTATGTGAATTATTATGGATGAAATTAAGAGGATGTTTAAAGTTAAGAATTAGAGGATCATATTGGATTAATAGTTCGAACATAATTTTTGTTTCATATTTATCTGGCTTCTCCGTATCCAAGACTAAGAGTTTGAATTGGACTCCTAATTCATTATATGTGACAAATAGTGGGACTTGGATGGGTGGAATAGATGGCTCACCGATTAGAGAGGAGAATGGGTTATCCATAATTTTGTCTTTCAATCTTATTTTTTGTAATATACTTTTTTATTTATTTATTTTATTGTTTTATTTTTTTACCTACGAAACCAAAAAGGATCAAATTAGATTGGAATAATTAAGTTTTTTTCTTCTAGAACAAAACAATTAACAAAATCGAATTAAACTGGAGACATCTAATTCGGTGGACTTAGTATCCTAAGATTTATAGTAATGGAAATGTTAATCCGATCTAATCTTATTCGAAACTCTAAACATGGCATAATAATGTAGTTTGCTAGGAACTATATTTGATTTAGTGTTGAACTAACGTTGGTACTGCAACTTGAATTATTCTTAAATATTAAAAATTAAAAATATGACACAAAGAAATAAAAAAATTAAACATAACATAAGACACATATTGGGAGTAAGTGAGTAGTTACAAACAGACAAGCCAACAGTAATTTAAAAAATAAAGAAAATTTATACGACTTTAATATTGTAGAACACCAAATGGGTGTTCTCCCTTTATAGAATAGTATAAATAATTTGTAAATAAATAATTCATTGTTTGGTACGAAATTATTTAAATGAGCTTTAAATACAGTGATGTACATAAATACTTTTAACAATTAATAAAAGTTTAAGCAATGAAAAAAAGGAGCAAATAAATTAATATTTGCACATCTAAAAATAAGTTCTCTTACCAAAAACATTAAAACGCTTGTACATAATAAATATTTTCACATGCATCTAAAAAGGAGTCTACTTCAAACTAGAAATTTGCACATGCATCTAAAAAGGAATGTACTTCAAACTAGCGTGTGACATTTTAAAAAGGGCAAAAGGGTCATTTAATGCATTAAAAAATAAAAAAGTGTTATTAAATGCATTGTTATATGAGTAATGCTATTTAGACCTACCTTACAGACCTACTTATGTGACATAAGTGAATAGCTAATAATTTTTTTATTATTAAAAAAAATAAGTAATTTTAATTATGTCGCATAAATAAATACAAAAAGTAAGCCTGCCAAATAGGTTTAAATTAAAGAAAATTATTTATTTTTATTTTAATAAATTTTAGTCATCGTATAATCAAATTATTATATTTTTTAATCTTCTCTTATTGCGATGTACTAAAAAATAAGCTTTTTAATTAAAATACGTACTAAAAAATTAAGCTTTTTAACTAAAATATAAAAAAGTTAAAAAAGTAAAAATAAATTAAAAGAAGCAAATAAATAAGATTTTATGTTGCGTTTTTTGTTTTAATGAGTATTTTGTTTTTAATAATTAAAATATTTTACATTTTTGATTTCTCTTATTGACATTAATTTAAAAAATCACAAATCACAAAATAACAAAATAGAAAAGGGTACAACCGTACAATGTTTCCTTTCAATGACTCCCAATACCTAAAGTTTTATTTTTTAGCTTACAATCTATGAGGATGTGAAAGTTTCCCATCCTTTTTTTAACTTTTGTTTTGGAAAAGAATTAAACATACTTGAAAGAGATACATTATTAAATATATTAATTATTTATGTTGTGAATGTAATAATATAAATTTTAAAACTTTGCAATACATTAAATGCTAAATTTAAATATACAAAATAATTAGTTCTTTAAGAACAATTATATAAGTGATCTTCATCATCATATATATATTTCTCTACAATTATTCTTCTTACAATTTTTTTTTCTTTTTACAAAACCATGTTAAAACATTGAATGTGCATCTTGATTTATACATCTTCAAATGTTAAATGTGTATCTACATTTTACTCTTACACCTACTTAATTATTCTAAGTTTCAACAAGTTTTCTTATTAAATTTTTTTTTGTGTGGGCATGCACATGTTTTTAACACTCATTATTGGATGACTACATATTAAGAATATGTATCATGAAAATCTTACCAAGAAAAAATTTTAAAAATAAAAATTTTAGTAAAAAAAAAATAAGTACAATATTCTGGTGTCTAATATAATGGTGAAGAATGCCTTTAAATTACCTTCTTAAAATCTTGTTAAGAAAAACGCAGTGCCAAAAATTCTTAGAAGAAAAAAAAAATAGTACAATTTGTAACTTATTCTCAACAATTGTCTCCCCCTCAATTTTGTATGACATATTCTTGAGTCGACTCATTTCAATTTTCAGTACTAAGTTCTTAATTGTTGCATTCGGTAATGTCATTGTAAATAAATTTGTTCAGTAATGTCATTGTAAATAAATTTGTCAAATTTTCACTCGAGAGCATTTTTTGAATATTTATATCACTATTCTTCTAAAGCTCATTCGTATAAAAGACTTTTGGAGAAATATATTTAGTTCGGTCACCTTTGATACTCTTTTGATATGTGTAATGCATGTTACATCATCTTTATACAATATTGTTGGAGTGATATTTTTTTGAACGTGTTGAATCATTAACTACAACTAAATACACTTTTAGCTTGTTTCATGAAGTACCAATATCTCATAAGGATTTAACAAAGTGGTCGTTAATGTTGTTTTACTAATCGTCATGATATAGCTGTATTACCAAAAATAAATACACATCATGTTTGCAATCAAGTTCTGTGCAGATAAGAAAGATAGTCAGCATCTATACATATTTAATTAGTAGCTGTCTTGATCCATTCAAATATAACAAACTCATGTATGTTGTTCCTTAAAAATATCGTAATGTGTGTTTGATTATATTCAAATATTCTTGAGTTAGTGCATAACTATATCTTACTAATAAGTTGATAGAAAAATAATACATCAGGTCTCGTGTAATTTGCAAGATACATAAGGACACTAATTACATTTAGATATGGTACTTCAAGACCAAAAAATGTTTCACCATTTTCTTGATGACGAAATAAATCATTCTTTATATCAAATGATTGAACAACCATAGGAGTACTCAAGGGATAAGTTTATTCCATAGAAAAATATTTCAAGACTTTCATTTTTATATGTTGGTTGATGTACAAAAATTTCTATTGTTAGATGCTTAATTTGTAGACCCAAATAAAATTTTATTTTGCTAAGATCTTTCATTTCATGCTCATTCTTTAAATATTTGACAAATTTTTTTATCTCTTCTGAAGTCCCAGCAAGATTTAAATTTTCCACATACATTGCGAATAGAAAAATCAAAATTTGACCTCTCAATAAAAATAGCATGGACATGTTAGATCATTGTTTTATCCATACGTAATCAGATATTCATTGAGTCGATTGTACCACATATGCGCAGGATACTTTAACTTATATAACGATCGCTCGAATAATGACTTTTGGGTTTTGAATTGCGTACTTCAGGCATTTGATATCTTTTAGTAATTTTTATATCAGTATCAAGAGATCTATATAAATATGCAGTAACCACATCTATTGGATGCATATCCAAACTTTCTATCGCTACCAGGATAATCAGAAACTTGAATGTGATTGCATCCATAGCGGGTGCATATGTTTTCTCATAATCAATATGGGGCAAAAATCTTGTGCAAACAACCACGCCTTGAATTTTTTAATTTCACTTTTTTCGTTGTATTTTTGTACAAATACCTATTTATATCAAACCATTTATATCCCATTAGGGATTTGGATTATAGGTTCAAATATTTCATGTTTAAGTTTTGCCTAAATTGCTTCTTTCCATAATGGCCAATCATTTCTATGTTGATATTCTTTAACAATTTATGATATATTTTCATTAATACTTCTCATAATATCAAGAAAAACTGTAAATGAAAGTAAAATGTCAATTCTATTCTATACTTCTCCAATACTCATGTAATATATCAAGAATTCATTATTTTTTAGGTACTTATTCCTTTTCTGGAAGAAATTCATCAGAAATTCTCTTCCAGTGGTTTTACTTCTGGGGTTATTTGTTTTGTAAATCTAGTCTCTTCGGGAGCACTTATTTTTGTAAGTACAATTTTTTTTTAGAAGTATCACCTTCCATGCCTTCGATTTTCTTGTTTGAATTTTTTTTTTATCTTTTGCACCGATGAGACTCCTGTGCTTTTGGTGTATTATAGATTCATTTGCTACTATGTCACTCGATTATCCTACAAGGATATAGATTTTCGCACAAGTGTTAGCAGCTGGTAAATGAAATTTTGTTACTTGTTTTGTGTCAGTTAATGCACGCGGTAATTGATTTGCAATACTTTACAAATGAATAATCTTTTAAACTTTTAGCTATTAGTATGAGAATCAAGATGAGATTGATAATGTCAAAGTGTTCCAATTGACATCATGTCAGGCCTCCCATAATGATGGAAAGAATGACCCATCAAAATTATAATACTCAAAACATGCTTTAAAAATATGATCAGTTAAGAGTTATAAATACCTAATGATGGATGAAGAACCAAAACCCACATAAGATGCAAACCGATGTTTAGGACCCATTCTAGTGCATTGATAGGGTATAATAAAAACATAGGCAGTGCAATCAAAGCCTCTAATGTGACTAATATTTGGTTCTTAACCAAATATTATCTGTAACGACAAGTACTTATGATATGTAGCTGGTCTATCTCAGATTAGAGATGTTGCATGTATTATAGCGTATCCCCAAGTTAAAAGAGGCGATTTTGTCCTCATAAATAAGGGACAATGAAATATTCAACTAAACCATGTTGAGTGTGAGTATGTATAACATGATGCTAAACATTGAAAAATCGTATTTGCAGATTGATTTGTATTAATCGATTTAATTAAAAAATTCAAATGCTGCAAATAAGTCTAAACCAACCAATCACACAAGTAGAAAAAAAAGCAACCACAATCACACACGAGATGGTGATTTTTACGTAAAAAATTTCAAATCGTGTAAAAATCACGAGACCACTCTGGGTCTAGAAAATCAAACACTATATCAAACGTTGGTTATAAAGAAATCTTACAACTCTGACATTGCACCCACAACCAATGGTAGTAAGTATATATTTGTCAAATTCACGTGCGCCAACTCATGTGCTTGACCACCGCTGGAACCCACCATCGGACTTTAATGCTGACAGAATCTTTCACCAGACTTCAACACTTGAGAATCCTCTCAAACGACTCTACGAACACAAACATATCATTGAAGGTTTTATTGACTTGATGTTTGGCTTAAATGAGTAGAAGCTAAAGAATTATCAAGTTGTTGTAGACTAGCTTGCGAATATGTAGACTAGCTTATGAGTTTGTTGAATAACTTCAGAGGCTCTATATGGTGGTTAGGTTTTCTTAATATCAAAAGAGGCACCCTAAATAATAACCTAGCAACCCTTATATAGTAGCTTGCCAAAACTCTAGTCCATTGATAGCAATTAAAAACTGTCCTCGTCACTAACTGCTCGAGCGGTGAACTCTGTGTTACAGCATTGTTTTGCAGAGTCTGAGATACTGAGAGTCACTTTTGACCGCTCGATGGACCACTCAATCGGTCTGTCGAGCAGTTTGACACTGATTGCAGCTTTTTGACATTTTTTGTTCATTTTTCGTTGCGCTGCAATATCAAACCACAACTCCAAAAGAACAAGTGTCAAAATATCAACGAATAAAATATAAATAATTTAAATAATAATTTGTCACAGATTTGCCAAAAATAAAAATGAATTAGACCAAGGTCAAAATTCCTAATAATCTCTCATTTTGACAATTCTGTGACAAAGCCTACCAAGCTAACTAATTCAATTAATCAAGCTAAGAAACCGATACGAAAAAATACTAACACGACACAAATAAAATACTTTCACAAAACAAAAAATAAAATAGATACACCCCCTCAAACTAAACTCTAAAAAGAAAAGTAATCACTTCTATCTCCCCCTCAATCACTTCTATCTCCCCATTTTTTGTCACGAATTGGCAAACAAAACCAAGAGAAATAAAATAAATCTTTTTGAGTAGGAAACAAGACTAAAGAACAAGTACTAGACCCATACATATTTGTATTCATTTAAAATCACAAAGTCTAGTCAAATTGAGTAAAATACACACAGAATCAAAGATACCTTATATTCATATATGAACAGACACAATTAGAGTAGATTCTATATGAAGCAGTGTGCATGAAACTTGAAACTTCTTCAGATTCCAATATCAAATCCGGTGAGACCCCGACCTATTTTATTTTTGGAATGATTTAAAGTATGGATTGAGTTGGAGTTAACATTTGACCTCGATGATATTTTAGGTGCATATTTGGGCTTATGCATGGATACTGAAAAAGTTTTGTGAAATTTCAATGATAGTTCAGTCGATTGAGGGTGGCAATCCAGTTGACTATCTGGACAGTGTGGTGGTCCAATCGACTGAAGTGGGGAGTTCAGTCGATGGACTCGTGGCGGTGGAAAATGTTCGAGATTCCAGTAGCCATTTTCAGTCGACTGACCTGAGTGGTTCAGTCGACTGACCTCCTGTATTTGGGCGTGGCCTATAAATATCAGTATTTGGGAAGATATTTTTAGATTTGGTTTCATTAAGGAAAAGTTTCACATAAAAGCTCCACATTTTCTCTAGTTTTTGGTGGGCCCGGGGCACGATTTATGACGATCGAATAGAAGATCCTTAGCATCTGTACTGGGGGCTTTGCGTTCATTCGGACAGAATCTCGTTTCATCAAGGTTCGTTTTTTGAGGCATTGAATTTTTACCTCAACGAGGTAAGATCCTAGACTATCTTGTCTTTAAAGGGTGTTACGTGCGATTATATGCTTTTCTATAGTTAAAAAATGCTATAAGTGTTGATTTTTATGTTTAAACCATTTTTGTTCAAATAAAAAGCATGTTTTGCACTTTTTATGGTTGATTACATGTTGCAGACGTGTGCATGTCCGTGGTTTTCAAAAAGGTAATTTGAAAACGGAAGAATTTGTGAAAAGTTTTGAAAACTGTGTTTTGAATGTTTGGAGCTAACCCTCGGGGTTAAGTCTTGGATTTTAAATGTTTTGATAGAAATGGTAGAAATATTTTGAAAATATTGTTTGGTCTCCATGATTAGTGGATGATGTGACGGATGGCCATTGGATCTTGTTATATATGATTAATGTATAGTTGTTTAAATATTTTTGTAGCCGAGCTACGTGTTGATTTTTAATGATTTGATAGATGTTCTGTGATAGTGCGTGTGTATTTGGGCTGCCATTGCTCCTCGGTGAAAGTTTAGAAACTTGCGCATGTAGGTGCTTCGCTCATTCGGATTAATCCTGTAAATGAAGTGGTAGGTGCTTCGTTCCTTCGGTTTAAGCCTGTAAATGACGTGGTGGCCCCTGCGTGAGGCGTGTATTGTTGTGACTCCGTATTAAACTTGTCATTACCTAGCTAGTCTGTGTGGCTTGGGTTTAGGGTAATGGGTTGTAGTCTATATTTGTTACCTTTGTCCTAAGTGTGATAGAGTCGGTACATAAGAATCATTGTCGGCTGTGTGAACCGATGAAAAAATAATATTTTGTTACTGTTTTTCTTTAGCTGTTAAATGTTATTTGCATTTTTGAAATGCGTGGCTTTAAGGATGAAAAATCTTTTTGAGGCTCGTGTAAGTTGGATGAAAACTTGAGATTTTGAGAAGTGAAATCATTTTGAGGCTCGCGCGATCGAGGTAATTTTTATGTTATGTGATTCCATATCCTGCTTTACTACATTATAGTCTATTTCTATCGGGTTTCGGCTCACATTGTGGGATTTGTGCAAACCTTTTTTTAGGTGGGTGTGGTCACGTCATCTTGAAGTGTCCGGAGGTGGTTGATGACCAGACTCTTAGTTTTGTCCTTGTTAGGTAGTGTATACATTTTGTACATAGATCATGTTTGGATGTAACATGTTTTATATTTGAAAGCATGCGTAATGTAATTTTTTTGGCCGTGGGCCGATGTATGCATGATTTAGGTAGTGTATACATTTTGTATATTACAGTTTTCGTTGGTTAGTTCAACATGTTACAAAAAAGATTTTTAATTGATTTATGCATCATATAAATTCTTGTACTTCGAGGGAGGTTTTAAAATAACTTATGCTTCTTTTAAAAGGTTATTTCTTTACCCAAAATGTGTATTTTGTTTTAAAGGCTTGACTTTTAGGATCGTCACCTTAGCCTCTTGGGCTACTCTTTTAAATTAAATAAACCCTCGGTAGTGCGTTTTACAAAGATTTTAGTCTCGTTTGGGTGTTATGATTTTTGACCAGTTTGTGATTGGGCGTTTTGGTGGATCGTAGTATCCCAAACGGTTGTTCGTGGGTGTTTCACATGACTTAGAGTTTGGGGAGTAACAATTTGATGTTAGGGTTCTGGATTCGAATACCTAAGAACCGTGGAAAGAGGGTAGATCACCTTGTGGGGATGATTGCGTGTGCTTGATTGCATGTGTTTAAGTGTTAATTGTCTTCATAACAAGAGCATGATAGCTTGTTGAGTATGATAGTTTGTTGAGCATGTGAATGCTATGTATATATGAGTATGGAGATTGGACCTTAAGATTGATTAGTCTTGTCTTTGGGTATTTAGATTAACAAATTTGAAAGTCAAGTTAAAAATATATTTGGTCGGCGTATTTTCTAGTAAGGAATCTAAGTAGGTTATCCAAATAGATGCGTCATTCTTGTCGATTCTCCTCGGTATGTGTAATGTGTTTGCATAATTATTTCGGCTATGTGTTAGCATGATTATGTAGTACGTGTTAGGAATAATATGATGAATCAACTTTAGGTTGTTGTGTTCTATATTTTTTTTATATATAAACTGCGAAACCTTAGAGAGGGTAAGATCGTGTTTTGGGTCTTGGATGTGTGACTCGGTTGCAATGGTTGCTGGAAGGTAAGGTTATGGGTTGAGTGTCGACCGCTTGGTGCGTTGTGAAACTTGTTTGTGAGTTGGGGTTAGCCACGTGAAGTTGACCTTAGCTGGTAAACTGTTGAGTGTTGGTATGAGTAGAGTTTTGTTCTGGTACAGTTGAAGCTTGGTTAGTGGCTTGATTTTGCTAGCTGGCTCCTCTTGAGAGTATGTTACTTGATGTTGAAGTCATGTTATGGATGGCGATGGGGTGTCAAAAATCCTAGAAAATCAGTTGCTATGACTGAATTTGTGAATAGTGATAATCCCTTTCACTTAAGGTTTAGTGTACGTGGTTTTGGCAGTGTGACGGATTAAGTACGTCGTGCGCCATGCTATGTCATGAGTCGTGTACTCGGTATAGGGTATAGACGGGAATGTAGTGGATGAGAGCGTAGTAATCCTTGGCCGGGTGTATGTTGAGATGGTGTAGACACCCCAATTTAGCCCCACCTAATCTTAGGCGAATTCGATGATGAAAACAGGTAGAATAGTGCATCGGTACAATCCTCGGGAAGTAATCCAAGCTCGGTATTTGAACCCAAAACCTTCAAACTAATGAAATTTTGACGAACCATTGAAACTTGGTGCCCAAGTAAGGCGACCGCCTACTTTCCGGCGACCACCATAGAACTTTGTAGAAATCCTAGCCAAAAGTGGCGACCGCCAACTCCCCTCAAGGAGACTGCCATTGAACTTTGTGGAACATTTCAAAAACATGGCGACCGCCAACTAGTATTGTGGCAACCGCCAACTCCAAATGGCCTGACGTGTCCCCAAAACATGGCAACATCTCATTGGTTGATAAACTCTATAAATACCGTACATCTGGTATGATTTTGAAGAGTGAAAATGAGTGTGAGGTTTTGAGAGTAAAATTTTGCCAAGTTGTTGAGCAATTTCGAACCCCGATGCCAGAACCCTGCCGAAATACCGAGTCCCGAACCTCCACCTACATTGAAGCCTTGCTTGGATCACCACCCAAGGATTGGCCCATTGAAGAACATTCCACAACTTGAGGATTCTCCGGCAATTTAGGTATCCCGCTTAGATCCCCGATCTTTCTAAACTCTACTTTCTCTCTTTTGGAGTGGTCGGGCTAATTTTCATTTTCAATTTGCACATTTTCTTTACTTATATAGTTCACATTGTTTATTGCTTAATTACTTTGTTGAATTTAGTCTTTTAAATTAATCACTTATTCAACATATCCACACTAAGCACATTGTTTTTAATCCATTCATTAAATTGGTGCCAACATATTTTGACAATTAGAACTCAATAATGTTGTTAATTGTTATAGTAATGCACCTATATTTATGTGAATATAGTAATTAATACTACATTTCACATATAAATTGAATAGTTGTGATTAATCCATTTGTCTTTTTAGCATTAATTTAATTTTATTAGTATATTTTATTTTATTTTTATTTTTCTTTCATTTATTAGCTATTAGTTTCTTTCGTCTTTCTAGTATTAATTTAATTTTTCTTACTAACACTTACTTTCATTTCCTCATATTTTCTTATAATAATGGCTGTAATTCCTTTTTAATGCATTATTATTTTTTTCTTATAATATTAGTTTAGTACTCTTTTAATAGCTTTATTTTATTTTATTTTCTTTCTTTTTTTTATAGTAATGTAAAATTTTTTTCTAGGCATTTCATTTCCTCTTTGTTTTTTTTATTAGCTTTAATTATCTTATTATGTCCCATTTGGCACTCATTCTCTTTTAATGTTAGTATTTGTTTTTCTCTTAAGCTCCATTTTGTTTTTTTTTTTTATAGTTTTATTTTCTTATATCTTTATGTTATTTTTCTTTTTCTCTTACTAAATCTAAAAAATCACAAAGGTATTTTAAGCCAATCTTTAAAGGTTAATAATTTTTTTTTCTTTTCTTTTGAAACTTTAATTCCTCTTTAAGTATAAAACCATTTCTTTTCTTTTGTTAGCAATTTTTTTAATAATTTCTTTTGTATGCATTTCTCAACTCTACCTAATTCATTTTCTACCTAGTTTAGTTTGTTTTCTAACTGGTTTATTTTCTACCTAGTTTGCTTTCGTATTATACATATTTTGGTCATTTTTTTTTTAAAATCATACCTTTAGCTTATTTTTTGCTCGCAATCTATGTTTAGGTAATCTTAGCAACTTTAACATTTTATTCTTTTAACCAAATCATGTTAGTTTAGATTGCTTGAACAATATTGCATGTGGGTATATTTCATGTATCATTTAGATAAAAATTGCATGTCATAGGATTTATGATTTTTCTTTTGACACTTATGTGTTTTGGATTGCTATGTACATATCTTATGTATTTTTTATATTTGATTTTAGATGTTCTCTTTTTGCCTCTATTTTTTTTATTTGCATGCATTTGAGAAATCTTATTAAAAAATTAATGATGATTAGTAGAGGCCAACGTTACGGTTGGGCGAACAGGGTGCATAACACCTTTTTCGATTCGTATCTTAGCCCCTCCGAATTGTCTTTATTTGGTTAACGTTTTCAAGATCAGTATGCTATTTTTATTTTTTTTAATTTTTCTCAAAATCTAAGTGGCGACTCTATTTTCAATAAAGAGGGGTTTTCAAATTTTGGCTTTTGAGGTGTTAAAGCAATCTTCAAACATCTTTGAATCTCCATATTTTTGAAGCATTTTCAAAACTCCTAAATTCCAAAGCCACAGTATTTTTTGGGGACTGGTTTTCAAAGTCAAATAAGAGGGATAGACTTGAAAACACCATTGGTTCTTAACAAGAATTTTTTATTTGCATTTTCGCATGCATATGCATTGTTCTTCAAACCTCCCTGCTTGGTCGACCTAATGCCTTGAATGTTAATCTATTTTGGGAATTGCTGGGGAGACGGGCAACCCTTGCTGACTGTGCGCTATCATCGGCGCAGTAAAAGAGTTTGGGCATACTGTTTGAACATGTTTTGCATGAGAGGTATATACCCGATTCTATTCAGAAGGTACCCTGTTTGATTGACCAAAATTGGTATTTTGCATATAGTGAACTTACAATCCCCCAAATTAGGTGTTGCTAACCCTAGTAGAATTATGTGTTTTTCTTCATTGTATATTTTGTTTGTATAATGTTAAGAATGCTTTGATCAAGTTTAGGCTAGTTCTTTCTTTGGGTTCGACCCGGGTCTTCTGTTATCTTTTGCTTAGACTAGCCTTTCCTTCAGGATCTTACCCAGGTTTTGTTTTTCACCATATTCAATTTATCTTACCGTAGTTTTCTTCCCGGGTCATGCTTGTGTATCGTTTTGAAGCCTCTAGGGTATTTCTCTCTCACCTGGGATCTTTTCAGGTCATTAATTCCACCCCTGGACATAGGCTCATTTCTTTCAAACCCTTGTATACCCATGAGAATTATTTCCCTATTGTCGTGCTGCCCGTTTTTCCTTAGATTTTTTTTAGGTTGAACCAGTCCAGTCAACGTAGCTCTGTTTCCTTGCCAAAGTGCTATCCATTTTCCCGTTTTAGATAAGCTTTTCCTCTAGAATTTAGTTGATTTCCCTTCTTATTCGTCATTCTGGTTTTTGGGTTCTCCTATTATGCCGGCAGCATGAACCTGACAGGGGCATTATTTCAGTCTCAGTGTTTATCTGCTCATGATCTACTATTTTAGAAATTCGAGATATCTGCTATTTGTTGTCAGTATGTTTGCCCGAGAAGTGTCTGATACTGATTATTCTGCTTTTTACGATTTAGGTGTTCTCTGTGAGTTTACCATTGGGCCGAAAAAAGTACAGTCAACACACGTTTGGGTGAGATTAGGATCAGGCAGACTTTGTTGGGTATCCGAACAGCCAACTAAGTTAGCTGAAATGGCAAAAAATAGGGTGAATCAGGTAGCCCTAATGCGGGCAATCACTGATATACAGAGAGTAGTAGAGCAACAGACCCAGGCTCAAATGCAATGTCAGGCACAAATTCGGGCGATTTAAGCCCGTATCTCTATTGTGAACGGACAACCAGATGACATGAATGAGAATGCTGAAGACTTTTGGGATGAAAATTAGGTTCCCGATGGATCGCAAGTCGTTCCACCACCACCACGAAACCCTCGACAGGTGATAGTTGAGGAAGAAAATACCGCTCAATCCAGAGAGTTTGCATTGGTTGAGAAAATCAACCAAATGGAGAAGATCTTTAGAAAGGCAAAAGGAATTGAATATATGCTAGATGTGAGAGGACTGTGTTTGTTCCCAGATGCTAAACTGCCAAAAAAGTTCAAAATGCTAGACATGGAAAAGTTCAACAGAACTGAAGATCCCAAAATTCATATTCGAATGTATGTTGATACCCTATTGCCAATGGTAATTGATGACCAGCTGAAAGCCCAGCTCTTTCACCGATCTCTTTTTGGGATAGCCCAGAAATGGTTCCTCTTCCTTGATGTAGCTAAGACTAGAACTTGGGAGGACATAGCTACGGCATTCGTCAGCCAGTACAGTTATAATGTCCAGTTAGATGTAACTACTCGAGAGTTAGAGACCACTCGTCAGGAGAGCCGAGAGTCTTTTGTCAATTTCCTAACCCGATGGAGGGGTAAGGCCGTAAAGATGGAAAATCGGCCCTCTAAAAAAGAGCAAGTTAGGATCGTAGTAAAAAATCTACAACCCCCACTAAAACGCTATATGATCACACAGCCACTCCACATTCGAGTAGTTGTTTGATGCAGGAGTTCAGATAGAAGATGCAATCCAGTCTGGGGATATTGAGAAAGCTGAGCCAAGCTAGAAACCCAAGAGGACCTTCCTCACAAATAACCAAAACCAACCTGCTACCACCAACCTCGTGTCTCGCTCAAACGAGGTAAACGCCCAACAGCTAGATAACAGCCAACAGCAACAGAGACCAAAGACGGTATTTTTTCCCTTCAACATTTCTTAATCTTTTTCCCTGAATCGACTCATCGAGAAAGGACTCATCAAGGCATTGGACCCTATGCCTGTACCTAATCCCCCACCACCAAGGTTTAACGCTTCTCAATGCTGCGCTTTTCACCAAGGTCCCAGGCATTTGACTAATAAGTACATGAGACTCCGACATGAGATTTAGAACCTCATCGACGACATGGTGATCCCACCACCATCTGTCACCCCAAAATCGAACATAACGACTAACCCCTTGCTGAATCATGCCAGGCAAGCTGGGATAAATTACATATCTTTGAGGGACTCGGGAGACCCAAGCCAGCACATCTGTTCAGTACACCTACCACGCCCTCGTGTTTTAATAATCGAGGATTAGATAGCATGCTTATTCATGATGGTTAGAGATAGTCGAGATAGGATGGAGGAATGGAATGCTAATGCCTGGGAATGGTATCAACCAATAATTCAAATCTACCAACAAGAGGAGAAGCGCAATGAAGAAGATGACTGGCCATTGGATTACCCGAGTCAACCTTATGGGTTTGGCCATGTGGTTGATGGAATCACCCTTCCCCAACTTTTTGAGGAGGAAGTGTACGTCGACGAAATGCAGTCCTACTAGCTGGTAAGAATCGTGTTGAAATCAGATGGAGCAGAGTGGACTGATTTCTGGGCCATTCAGGAATAGCAACCGAACTTTATCGAAGAGGACATATGGGAAGAAATTGATAATACATGGGCTATTGAAGATGACAAGGAAAGAAGGGAAAGGGCAGCCGTTAGTGACCTAAATGATCTGTGGACATTTGAAAGCCCTCTGCACGTAGACAAAGTGAGACAGACTGATAATGTGATACAAGAATTATAAAATCCCGAAGATAGCGTGGAACACCTAACTAGAAGTGGATGACATTTTAAGCCAGACCAGCTAGAGAAAGGACAGCCAAGTGAAAAAGGGAAAGAGACAGAGCAAGAGGAGGATGATGATGCTGTATTGAGACAGTTGAAAAAGATGCAGGCCAACATCAGTATCTGGGGCTTATTGATGGCTTCGCATAAGAAAGCTATTTTGAGGATGTTGAACAAGGTTAGTGTCCTGATAGATGCAACCCCCGAGCAACTTATTGGGCTTATTCTGTCAGCTGCCGAGCCAAAAGTCATTTCCTTTTCTGATAAGGATTTGCCCGCTGAAGGAAAAAGTCCAAAAAATCCGCTTCACATCACTGTCAAGTGCCTAAAAAAGTGGGTCCCAGTAACCCTCATTAATAATGGGTCTACCTTGAAAGTTTACCCATTGAGAATGGCCGTCTACTTGGGGATGAGGTCACACCAATTTACTCCCTACAATCAAGGGGTGTGAGCTAATGACAACACATGGAGGGACGTACTGGGATTGGTGTCATTTGCAATCTCAGTGGGGCCCTTGGAGACATCAATTGAGTTTCACATGCTAGACATGCCGACCTCCTTCAATCTGCTGCTAGGCAGGTCGTGGCTGCATGACCCAAATATCCAAGCGGTACCATCTACCCTTCACCAAAAATTGAAATTGATAAAGAACGGGACAGTTTTGACTATCCACAGAGGAGACAGTATTCACCCTCCGAGGGGAGGAGAAGGTACAACTCTGTTAGAAGTTCAGCATAGTGAAGATGATGTGTTGCTTAGTGATTTTCAATTTGATGAAGAACAGGCTATTCAGATGCTGTTGAATGAAGAAGAAAAGTATGTCAACCCGTGGGCTGTAACAATGATGAGGAAAAAGTCCTTCTTCTCGGGCATATGATTGGGATGTAAATTGCAGGGAATCCCAAAATCCATTTTGGTATTGCCAACTTCGCACCGTTTTGGTCTTGGCTATAAACCAACGGAAGAAGATTTGGAAGGGCCTAGAAGGGGAAAAATGCCAATTATTCTAGGACACTCAATGGGTACTTCGTTAAGGAAGGAAAAGATTTTCTGTATTGTGGCTTTCTAGAGTCGTGGATCCACAAAGAAACCAATCAAAATCTGCCAGGGTTGGAGATCTTTTTCAGCCATTAGTTGGCTGACATGGAAGAGGAAGAGACAATGGAAGGAGAAAAGGAAGAAAAGAAGGCCCAAGAGGAAGAATGGGCCGACAAACTTGACGGGATCGACATGGGGGTATTGTTCAACGAAAAGATGGCACAGTTGCAAGTAATCGACTAGGACTGCTTTATGATGAGCTTCAACGCACAAGCTGACTGCACTAAGCTCATCGTCAATGTGGCTGCAAAAGAAGTGAAAAACTGGACCCTCGAGTCTTGTAATGTGTAGGTTGTCTGTCCTGAGTTCGAGTTTGAGTCGGAGTCTGTAATTTAGGGAACGTCTGTTGACACCCGTCTTCCTGCTTTTACCATTGAGTTTGTAATCCCCTCTATTTTTAATGAAATGAATAAGATTTTCGGTTACTTTTCTTTATTTGATTTATTTCGAATGCTTTCCGACGATTTTGAATTCGACGGGAATATCTCCGAAGAAATAAAATTTTTAATAAAAAGAAGAAGAAATGCGTGCCCAACCAATAATTGAAGAAACTTTGTCGATAAATTTGGATAATGAAACTAACCTGCAAAATATTCAAATTGGTTCTTCTCTATCCTTAGCTGAACAAGAGAAATTAATAACTTTATTAACAAGAGCATTTGCGTGGTCTTACGAAGATATGCCTAGAATTGATCATGATATTGTCCAGCACCATATCTCCTTATACCCCGTTGCTAAACTGGTCAAACAAAAGTTAAGACCGATCTGGCCAAAATGGGCTTTCAAGATCAAAGAAGCGGTTGCCAAACAAATCAACGTTGGATTCCTGATGGTAACCAAGTATCCGAAATGGGTTGCCAATATTGTACCAGTTTTAAAGAAGGATGGTTGTATCCGAGTCTGCGTGAATTTTTAGGACCTCAACAAGCTAGCCTGAAGGACAATTTTCTATTGCCACACATCGATGTCTTGGTAGAAAGTACAGCGGGGCATGTCTTGTTGTCATTTATGTATGGCTTCTCTGGATATAACTAGATTCTGATGGATCCCGATGATAGAGAAAAAATGACCTTCACTACACCATGCGACACCTATTGTTATCGTGTAATGCCGTTTGGTTTAAAGAATGCGGGGGCAACCTATCAAAGAGCTGCCACCACCTTATTGCATGACAAGATACATAAGGAGGTCAAAGTATACGTGGATGATATGATAGTCAAATCTAAGGATTGGGATGGTCACATCGTAGCACTGCAAAATTTTTTCAAAAAGATTCAGAAGTACAAGATGCGGCTCAATCCACAAAAGTGTGCCTTTTGGGTTACTGCCGAAAAAATGCTTGGATTTATGATCACTCAACGGGGAATCGAAGTCGACCCTTCAAAGATTAAAGTAATTTTGGAAATGCCTCATCCGAGGACCGAGCGAGAAGTCAGGGGTTTTCTGGGTAAGATACAGTTTATCTGCCGATTCATCGCAAAACTTACAACTACCTGTGAGCCGCTCTTCCATCTGCTGAAGAAATGAGTCGAATTTGAATGGGATCAGAAATTCCAAGACGCCTTTAATGCCGTACGACAATACCTACAAAATTCACATGTTCTAGCTCCTCACGAACTTGATAAGCCACTAATCCTCTACTTGTCAGTAACTGACTCAGTTATGGGATGTATGTTGGCACAAGAAGGAGAAACTGAAATCGAAAAGGCTGTCTACTACTTAAGCAAGAAGATGACAGGGTTAGAAATATGATACACGCCACTAGGGAAGACATGTTGGGCTTCCCAAAAACTGAGACATTACATGTTGTCTTTCACAGTAAATATCATTTCCCAGATGGATCCATTGAAATACTTGTTTAAAAAGCAAGCACTAACAGGAAGGTTGGCTCGATGGTTGCTGTTGTTGTCAAAATTTGATCTTCGGTATGTCACCCGGAAGTCAGTCAAAGGCAGAGCAGTGGCGAAATTCCTGGCCGACCAACCAGTTGAGGGAGCTGAAGACACAGAATTTCAGTTTCCTAACGAACAGCTAATAAAAGTTGGGGATGACAAATGGACTCTATATTTTGATGGCGCATCCAATCAATATGGCTACAGAATAGGAGTCCTCCTTGTCACTCCCGACGAATCGCATGTCCCCTTATCATTGAAGCTCAATTTTGAAGTCACCAACAATCAGGCTAAGTATGAAGCATGTTTAGCTGGATTGGAGGCAATATTAGAACTAGGGGCAAGGAAGTTGGAAGTCATTGGAGACTCAGCAGTAGTGGTTTCACAAGCTAAAGGAGAATGGAAGGTCAGGGATGTAACCTTGATTCTCTATCATCAAGAACTAGAGAAGTTGATACCATGCTTTGAATCGGTAATCTTTACCCATGTGCCAAGATTACAGAATAAGTTCGCCGATGCACTGGCCACCCTAGCATTCATGATTGACATGCCGCCCGGAGTCCGAATGAGGTCCTTGATAATTTGACAGAAAAGAAGGCCGTCATATGAAATGACAGCCGCAATTGAGGATAGCACCGACGATCTTCCATGGTATTTTGACATTTAGAACTTCGTGCAGAAGGGAGAGTATCCTTAGTTTGCCAGCAAGAATGACAAAAGGGCAATACGAAGACTATCAGCACAATTTGTCATTTGCGGTGGTAGATTATATAAATGAGGACATTCTAGAGTTAACAAGTTATGTGTAAACACTGAAGATGGCAAAAAATTGATGAAAGAAATACACGCAGGAGTTTGTGGGCCACACATGAGCGAAAATATGTTAGCCAAGAAAATCCTACGACAAGGATACTTTTGGATGACAATGGAGACAGACTGCATCTAGTTTGTGTGGAGGTGTCATAAGTGTCAGATTCACGCAAACCTTATGCACGTTTTCCCGTCTCAGCTATACAACTTGACGTCACTATGGCCGTTCTCAGTATGGGGCATCGATGTTATTGGCAGAGTAACACCGAAGGCATCCAATGGACATGAGTTTATCTTGGTGGCCATTGATTATTTCACCAAGTGGGTAGAAGCATCCTCCTACTCGGTATTGAAAGCCTCCATGTTGCTAAGTTTATCAAGCAAAACATCATCTGCCGGTACAGAGTCCCACATGAGGTCATCTCAGACAATGGTTCACATTTTCAAGGAGAGGTTCTGGATCTTTTTGAGAAATACCGGATAATAGCCCACAAGTTCTCACCATATCGGTCGCAGACCAACTGGGCAGTCAAGGAAGGAAATAAGAATATCAAGAAAATTCTACAAAAGACAATCAACTCACACAAAGATTGGTTGGAACATCTACTATTTGCACTCTGGGGATACCGAACATCAATCTAAACTTCAACAGGAACTGCGCCATACTCTTTAGTGTACGGGATGGAAGCCGTGCTTCCTATTGAGGTGGAAATCCCTTCGCTGAGAGTAGTGGCTGAGGCCAGTATTCCAAAAGCAGAATGGTAGAGGAACCAAATGGAAGAGTTGCTCTTGTTTGATGAAAGAAGGCTGCAGGCTCTGTTTTATGTGTAAGGTTATCAAAGGAGGATAGCTCGGGTGTTCAATAAAAAGGTCAAGACTCGGAATCTCAGAGAAGGGGATTTAGTTCTTAAGGAAGTCAGGGCTTCCATCTTCGACCCGAGGGGCAAGTTCAAGCCAAACAGGTTCGGACCATTTCTCATCAAAATAATCATGATCGGTGGTGCAGTCATTATTATGGATCTGGATGGCAATGTTTTTTCCACTCCGGTTAATCTCGATCAGCTCAAAAAGTACTATCCTTGAGGTAAAAATAAAGATAAAATAAAAGCTCGCTGAGTTGAAAATCGAAAAGGCAACTC
>JAOTRH010000025.1:8810722-8826401 GCA_034768845.1 Heliamphora exappendiculata
GAGATACAGTTCTCAGGTTATAGTGCAAGCTGCAAGAGAGAGAAAGACAGACGGAGTACGTTCGTAGCCGATCATTGATGGTGTTCCAACGATCGTGGAGCCGTTTTATCCTGGGAGAGTGACGCCGGTGGAATACCTACAACATCCTCGGTAAGCGGCAAATCATTCTTAAGGAAACTGCGATTGCAGGACTCGGTTTTCAAGTTCTATTCATGTTGTTTCTGTCATTTTATTTTTCTGTAATTTCAGATTATTATAATTGTTGAAAGTTAATAAAGATGTATTTTTTGGATCACCGAACATGTATATATTTATGGCGTTGGATTATCTCCCAACACCTATGTGTCGACTCATAATCTTGTGGTGTCGACACTTTAGAGTTGGAGACGAGAAATGGCTTGAAGTCCTCGTGTCAACTCATTTTGTTTCCCGAATGGTGTCTAGGTATCTACTCATGTGACTTTAGTGTCAACCTGTAGAACCCGAAGTTTGGAACCTAAAGGATCACTTGGTATTGACTCAAAACACTTTGGTGTCGACCTAAAATGATACCCGCAAGAAACTGAGGTGTCGACCCATTCTGCACTAGTGTTGACTCAATGCGGATCATGATCTAATACTGGAGGTGTCAACCCAAAATCATTTGGTGTCGACTCAACTGAGTTTCTAAAATATTTTAAGCAAAGATATTAAGGTATTGACTTTATTTCACAATGGTGTCGATACATTTAAGAATTTTAAGCGTGCTTTACCTTAATGTGTCGACTCAATTATCAATTAGTATTAACACAAAGCATTCTTTTCAAAAACACTAGGTGTTAACTCATTTAATGCAAAATGTTAACACAAATGGCATAAGGTGTTGACTCATTTGTCATGTAGTGTCAACATAATCTTTTTGAAAACATTAAATATTATCTTTTTGAAAACATTTGCGAGTGCACGCTTGTGGGGAAGCGACATTTGAATTCTGAAAAATAGAACGCTAACAATCTGTTGCACCTGAAGAGTAGAACGTTGACAACTTGTTGCATCGAGTTATGCACTCCGAATGGAAAAAATTTACTCTTAAGGACAGTAAAGTTCTTCATACCTTTGTCGATAAATTTTTCTATCATTAATTTATTTTACTATTGATTTAATTTTTTAGTTACATAATATTTATTCCCTCAAATATTTCTTGCACGCCTAACACTGTCACCTCCTCAAGTTCTTCCTAATGCCGCTGTTGCTACACCCTTTAACGCTACCACCTCCTCCTCCACCATCGCCTAATGCTGTTGTTCAACTTCCACCACGCCTAATGCAGTTGCCTCCAACACCGCCTCAAATCCCCCTAATGATCACTTTCTCTCCGAGCAATTGCTCTCTCCCATTTCCCGATTGCATGGATGATGGTGGGTATTTGGGTGGTGGTGTTTTTAGTGATGGTGAGTTTTCATTTTCTTGTGATTTTTGTGTTGTTTTGGGGTGTTAGTGATTCGATGATTTATGGATGGTGGTTGTCCATGGTGTTAATGGATGGACGATTTACGGTGGTAATTTTTGGTAATTTTTGGATGATGGTGGTTTGGTTGCTTATGGGTGGTATTGTGTGGTGGTTTTTTGTGGTCTTAATGGATGAGTATTGATTTTTCGTGGTGATTTTGGGCGGTGATGGTAGATGAGAGGTTTTGGGTGATGGATGTTAGAGGGTGGTGTTGGGTAGTGGTGATTGAGTAGTTTTGGGTGATTTTTGGTAGCGTTTGTTAAGTGATTTTTTGGATGGTGGTTTTGGTGGTGTTGGGTGGACGAATTGCAAGTGAGCCAAAGTGTTGGTGGATGGTTGGTGGTATTAGATAATTTTTTGTTTTATATTTTTTTGGTGAGATGGGTAAAGAATGAGAAAAAATATGAGGATATAAAAGTTATTTAATATTTTTCATTAACGAATGAATAAGAAAAACATGTAATTTTTTATACTTTTAGAAATTGATATGATTTAACCAATAGCTTAAGGGAGATATTTGTAATTTATCCAATTTATTATAGTTTATACATGTACGCACACCAATGGACACGTAAAAGTGATTAGGAACCTATTGGCCATTATTCGTTTTATTTAGTCAAAAAGAAGTCATCCGTTTGAAAAAAATCGAAAAAACAAATAAAAAATATTAATTTTTGAGATACTATTTTCAAACTTTTAATTTATTAGAAAAAATAATAGTACTCTTACTTAATAATTTATTTATTATATATAAATAAAAATTATATATAATCATTACCATCAATTATAAATAATATATATATCCAAATTAAATAAAAATAAAAAAATACTTTTTATCCAAATCAATTTTTAAAAAACTAACTTAAAATTAACTTATTGAATATTGATGAATCTACTTTCAATTCAAACAAACAACTAAGTACCCATCAACACCTAAATAAATATGGATAAGCCAAACCACAAGCATTAGGCTCTTTTTGTTTCGATATAAAATATTTTATATTTTATTTAATTTTTATTATTTGACATATAAACTTATGTAAAGTATATATTTTAGTAAAATATTTTACTTTATTAGATCAAATTTGATTTATAAAAAATTAATTCGTAAATTAATTTTGAAATGTACTTTCAGAATTTTCACTTAATTTTTGCCATTTTTGATCCTTCTCATAGCAAATAAAAATGAGAAAATAAGAGATAGATCATTCTCGCATGAATCTTTCTAGAATCTTTTATCTAAATTTTTTCTGTATTTAGTCATTTTCATTCTTATTTTTTAAATTTTAACTAAATATTAAAAAATACAAATAAAAAAATTAATTTTTACATAATTATTATTTTACATGTAAAGTATTTTTTATAATAAAATATTTTATATTAAAACAAACAAGTCTAAATAACACGTTTATTTTAATGATTTTGACACCTACAGTGTTAATATCGGGCACAATTAGAAAGATAGCGTGGCACTCGCTGATTGGTTGAATAAGCCCACCTCCCCTAGTTAATCCTTGTCTTCCCAAAGTTAATTATTTGTAATAACTTTTCAAAATTTGTTTGGGATTTTTTAGATTTCCATATTTAAAAGTAATTAGATAACTCAAAAATTCAAAAAATTTAAAAGTTACCATAGACAAAAATAAAGTACTTTTCCATGAGAAGCTTTTGAAAAATAATTTCTTTTTCAACTGAACTTTTTTTTCATTTTTTGAGAAAATTCATTTTTACTTTACTAAATTTTTATTTAAAGAAATTAAAAAAAAATCAGTCCAAATTTTGAAAAAGTTGATTAAAAAAAAGTCAAAGTTCAAGTCATGCTTATTAAAGAGAGAGAGAGAACTATTTATTTTATTATTTTTATTGTATAATCTATTTATACACAAAATCAAATATATTGAATATTGTTAAATGACTAAATAAATCATATTTTATTAAAATAAATAAATGCTGTCTAGACTTCCTAGCTATATTTTTTCTAACATAAGTGTATTTTAATTAGATACTTAACAATATATGGTCATCTTGATTTTTGCTTAGACGTTCTACAAATAAAATAAAAGAGCTTTTGATGTTAGGTTCATAATTAATATTTCATATAATATTAAGTTTAACAAAAAAATTTACTTTTAATATCTATTGAGTGAAACTGAACTAAAATACTCTTACCACTTTAAAAATTCATCCATTCATCTCAACACCTTATATCTCCATCTTAACATTTCTATTCCTCCACCTCCAGCAATCGCCTACAACCTCTGGCGACCATCGTAATTGCCAGCAACTACCTTTGACAGCCATCGATAATCGCCTCTAGCGACGATTTTTAAGCGATCAACTCTGATGAACTTTCATCCACAAATTCTAGCCCTTGAGCTTGCTAGAGATTCGCCGAGCCATATGATGAATTTGTGTGACTTCTAATGATAAACTCCGATGACTCCTAATGATCAATTTCAACGATTTTCAATGACTAGCATTGGTAATTGTTAAACTAAAGATAATTTTAATTATTTGAATATAAAAATATAAATATTTACTGTTTTTTGTTGTCTTGGTGGTGAATATTTCATAACAATAGATATAGTATATTTTTATTAACAAAGATAAATTTCATTATTATGCAATGAATAGTGAAGTTTATTTTTAGTGTGATAAGTATTGGAGCAAATATAGATAAATTTCACAATTTGAATATAGCAAAAATTGATATTTATCTTTAGTGTAGTTAGTGTTGGAATGAATAGAAATAAATTTCACTATTTAAATATAGCAAATAGTAAATTTTATTTATTTTGTGCGCCTTCAAAAAAGTTACCAAGAATATCGTCGGAGGTTATTGAAAACCATCACAGAAGAGTTACCAAAAAAATGGCCACCGAAAATTATTGGTGACCAATAAAGCCACATGCGGTGGCCAGAAAAACCATTGTAGGTAATCAAGAAAAGCCATTGTAAGTAATCAAAAAAGTCGGCTAAAGTTGAAAGTGGTGATGAGGTGACAAGGAATTTCTTATGAGTAATTAGGAATGTGTATGGACAAGTGATTTTGTTCATAAATTACTTAGCATTAAAATAAAGGATCTTAGCATATAAAACTTTTATAACAATAGATTTAAGAGTTTAATAAATTTAAAATTAACTAAATGCACTATAATGTCTAAGAATTAAACTTATAACTAATTACTTCTAAAATAATAACTCAAATTATTAAAATAAACATTTTTTAACCCAAAATAGATTAAACTAAATTGATCCAGAGTATTAATTGATAGACTGGAGAGAAGCTAATCCCACAAACAAATGCTAGCCCACCAGGACAATGCCTGCCTTGATCTTGATTTTTTATACAGATTTTGGTTTTTAGAAATTTTTAATGATACTTTAAATAATCATATATTCTAAATTAATCTTGTTATAAAAAAGTAAACAAAATGAAAAAAATGAGCAAAGAATAAATAAAATTTAGATAAAAACGATAAAAATTACTTCATTGTCTTTGAGTGATTTTTAAAATTTTTAATGAATAAATTCTTTTTAAACTTAACCCAAACATGCATAATTTTATATTTCTCTTGCTATAAGAAACTAAAAATATAAAAAAAATAATTGTTACTCCTTATGGATCGAACCAAAAACCTAAAGTAAAATATAACAAATAAGTAAATTGAAAAAAAAAATCCCTAACCAAAAATGTATGGCTTATTGGCTTATTTATTATTGTATATTTTTCGTTTTTAATGAATGTTTTTTATAATTTAGTCAAATTATATTTTTTAGATTTTTCTTATTAAAAAAATTAGAAAAGTAAAAAAATTTGATCAAAATTTAAAAAAAAAAATTAGAAAAGAAAAAAATAAGTAAAAATAAGCTAATAAGCCAAATTGAACGTTACTTATTGTCATTTTTAGTAGATTTTTTTTTATTTTTTGATTAATTTTTTATTTTTTTTATTTTTTTTATTTTTTGGGTTTATCTCATTGAAACAATTTGAAAAAATAAAAATATTTAGTCAAAAATTCAAAAAAATTCAAAAAAGACAAAAATAAGTAAAATAAGCACATTTGGCCCAAACAGGGCCTATACCAAATGCCAGCAATGCATTGCATGACAAATTGTGAATAATGTGTAGCCGAAAGGCAAATCCAAAACCCAATGGGTTGGCTGCGTGATTAAGGGGTTGGACTTAAAAATTTGCTTACTTTAAATTCTTAATTTAAAATATTTGAAATGTTATTATATTAAGTTCTTGAGTTTAAAATATTTGAAATGTTATTATATTAAGTTCTTGAGGTTAGTTTATACCAAATTTTACCTTCGTCTTAATTGGACTTTCGTTAATAAAGGATAGAATTAGTCTTAAAAAATTAATGCGCAGAAGTTGGTCTAAATATCCTGAGCTACAAATCTAGTTTGGAATAATTATTTATTTATTTATTTATTTTTATTTTAAATTTTAATAAATTATTTTATAATTTAATCAAATTATTATATTTTTTTAATTTTTCTCATCAAGACAAGCAAAACAAACCAATCAAAATATTTTAAAAATTAAAAATATGCTAATAAGTTAAATTTTATATTATTTAATTTTATTTTTAATAATTTTTATTTTTTTATAAAATATAAAAAAATTTAAAAATAAAAATAAATAAATTTTTTGACTTTTAGCCCAAAGACTGCCAAAGGGGAAAGAAAAAGAAGGCAAATACTAGATCACACACATGAGAGATGGAAAGATGTTTTCCCTATTGTGATGGAAAAAAGATGACAGAAATCAAAAGGCAAAAGGAGAGCAACAAGGAACGTGCACCTACCAACCAAAAACAAAAAAAAGCTAATAGTAACACTACAATAATTATATTTAGCGATTATATTTAAATAAATGTACTATATAATATAATATTTTATGTGAGTTATTTATTTTATTTTATGTATTTATTATTTGTTTTTTAACCGTACAAATAAAATATTATATTATATAGTACTCAAATCTAGGCTATGTTTGGATTAAATGTGATGAATTTAGTTTATTTAGTTTTATTTTTAATTTTTATTATTTTTTGTTTATTTTTTTTACTTTTCTAAATTATTCCAATGAGATAAGTTTAAAAAGTAAAATTTTTTTACCACAAAATGAAAAAAATTCATTAAAGACGAAAATAAACAACATAAAATTTAATTTATTGACTTATTCTGATTTATTTTTGTCTTTCTAAAATTTTTTTTTATTTTAATCTAAATTTTTATTTATTTAATTTGTTTTGATAATTAAAATTAAAAAATATAATAATTTAACTAAATAATAAAAAAATTACTAAAAATAAAAATAAATAAAAATAAATAAGTAATTAAACAAATATCCCAAATAAGACCATAATCACCAAACATCATTCATTACCGTTGAAAGGCTAATCAAAAGTCAAAAAGTTCAGGAACAGGAATGTCCTCATCTGCAGGCGGAGCCAAGACCCAGTTACCATCTTCATCGACCACCATCCCTTTGTTCTTCTCCACCCACCACGACGCAGGAACCAACAGCTCCTCCTTCAAGAAATCGCACGATTTGTTCACCAGACCCAAACTCCTCTTCACCTTCATCTCAAACTCCCCCCCACCCCTATTCCACCCCGCTACCACGTGAAGCATCGCCTGCAAGTTATGCCAGTCGCTCGGGTTCTTCGAATCCTTCAAGAACGGCGACTTCCGGGTGTCGATTCTCAGCTCAATCCCGGACTTAACGTAACCGAGGAATCGACTTGGGTAGTGCGGAATCACGTCGATTTCGTTCCTTATGTGGAGGATTTTCAGGTTTTGGAACTTCTCCAGCTGTTGGTTGAACGCTTTGTTACCCACCTGCGGGCAGCCGAAAACAAATGCTGTCACCGGGATGGTGGAGACGCCGTTCTCGACGAGATCGAACCCGGATAAAACAGATAAGCTCGCGCCGAGGCTGTGCCCACTCAAAACTATGCTTAGATTCTCATCTTTGTACCGATCTATGAGTTCTCGGATCTTGTTCCGAAGTTGGGTTCTGGCGCTGAGTTTCGCAAACGGAGAATTCGGGTCGTTGGAGGTGTAAATCGTTAGCCACCCCTTCATGACTTTTGCCGCTCCTTCATCGTCGTCGTCTTCATCGGTACTGTCGTCTCCGGAGTCGGCGACGGGAATATTGCCGTCGTCTGCGAGCTTGTTGAGATTCTTCGGGCGCAACAGCGGAGCCGCCGAATCGAGCTTTGCGCCGAGGACGTTGATCCATTCGTAGTCCCGCGTGGTTCCGCGCCAGGCGACGTAGATTTCGCGGCGGCCGGTGGCGAGGCTGACGTCGTCAGTTGTGACGGCGACGTAGCCGATCCAGTTGGATTCGCGGTCCCAGGACTCGCGGGAGAGGGAGTGGAGGAGGAAGGCCTCGTGGACGCCGACGCGGGCGGTGGCGTAGAGGAAGGACTCGACGCGGTAATCGGCGGCGGATTCGAGCATGACTTTGTGGAAGAAGGAGGTCTTGCCGTAGCGGCTGCTGCCGCAGAATCTGGAGTTCTGGTCGTTGTTGAAGGCGTCGTAGGTGGCTTGACAGAAGTCGCCGGAGCGGAGAATGAGGCGCCGGAGGCTGAGATCTAAAGGGTCAAGAAGGCCTTCCCAGTTGTTGCTCCCTAAAAGCTCCGGCCATGTCGGCTGCCCTTCCTGATCGGCGGCAATTGGATCCATAGCAACGAGAAGAAACGGTTTCTAATTCTTGGGGCGGAAGGAGGCTGGGCAAGGGAGTCGATAGGGGTTATGGGGTTGATATTTGGAGCGGAAATGAATGTGGCTCGGTTTTGGATAAATGCTTATTTATTTATTTATATTTATTTTAAATTATTTATTTTTAGAGCATTATATATTATTATTTATGTAATTTTATATTTAAGTATTTAGTAAAAAATATTCAGCATAAAGTAGCATTATTTTATTTTTATTGTATAGGTGAAAGACAAAAATAACTCACTTCGTGTACTTTGCACATATAAATTTGCCAAACTTATCTACCTAGTTAATGTCACATTGTGTTCATAGAGTACTTAATAATTTTTTTTTCATTATTTAGTTAAATTGTAATCTAATTCTTACTCTTTTTAGATGAGTTAAAAAAAAATTATCAAAATATAAAAAAATTCAAAAAATAAGATAAAATAAAAAAATAAATTAAATTTTATATTGTTCATTTTCATATTTAGTGAACGTTTTTTAATTTTTTGATCTAAATTTTTTATATTTTTCGATTTATCTCATTGAAATAATTTTAAAAAATAAAAAATTTAATTAAAAGACAAAGAAAGTTCAAAAAGAAAAAAAAATTCTTAAATTTAGTCTAAGCATAACCAATGACTTATTTTCTTATATTACTTTATTTATTTTTAGTTTTAGTAAATTTTTTATTATTTTATTAAATTATTATACTTTTTAAATTATTCCCGTCAAGATGAATTTAAAAAGTAATTTTTTTACCAATGCATGAAAAGGTTAAGAAAAGACCAAAAAAATAAAGAAAAAATTAATTGAGGGTCCTATTTAAAGTACTTATTTTGTTATTAATTCTAATTACTTTTGAGATATTTCATAAGCTCTTATTTTTTAAATTTATTAATTATTTAAACAAATATGTCCTTAATTACCTGGATACGTCTTTGTAGATATACATTTTGAAGATGTACATTGTTTTGTATCTCACACATGTTGATTAGCATTTGATTTTGTTATTTTCGTTGTTTTCATATTTTACGCATGGAGATCAGTAATTGATTTTGTTCTTATCATTCGAATGTAAATAGATGACTGCAATATCAGAGTTGATTCTCTCTTTAATGTTTCATCAAAAAAATTGTAGTGATTGAGTCTGTCGATCGTTGATTTGAGCTTAATATTGATCATTTGTCATCTGTCTATCATATTTTGTTCTTAGTCGCAGTGATCGTGTTTCGTTCTTAATTTTGATTTTGTTGATTGTGCTGGGATTGTTTTCAAGTTTTTTCTTGTAATTCGATGAGTATTTTTTTGTTGATTTTACATTTATATACAATGTCTTATAGGAACACTTTTTAATGGAGTTATGTGATCTAATGATACATTCATAGAGAGAAATTGAGATCATGTCATTTTACGTAGTTATTTATTATTGTTCAGTTGAATATATGAAATGTATCATTTTTTGGTGAATAGATGAGTCCAATTATATCATATACACAAGAATGTCTCATTTAAGATTAATATATTATTCAGTTTATCTGATCTAATGATATATTACTAGAGAGAAATTGAAATTGTCATTTTACATAGTTATTTATTGTTGTTCACTGAATATATGAAATGTATCATTTCATGAATAGATGAGACCAATTATATGTACATATGAGAATGCCTCATTTAATATACTGAGACATTTACGAGGTGTTGTTACATAAATTGGTGTCATTTAATATAATGAGATTGGATAATGTCTCATTTTCATGTGTAAGAGTTATTTTTAGTTATGTGTTGAAACGTTTCATTCTTTTTGTCTACTGATATATTTTGTGACAATTATTTTGTTTACTCAAAGATGATGCATTGGTATTTTATAGGTTGTTTGATTGGTGGAAAAAAGATAATAGATAAACTATTAATTTTGTTGTGCACACACAATTGATATATTGCTAGTATCAAGATTTATAAGAGTTGGACTTATGAGCAGCTGATTAATATGTCAAGTCAGAAGTGTAATATCAAGGATGCTATTTTGGCATCGTTGACTTTTTCATTTGTGGGACGCGGCAATTGTTTGCTGGACAATGATGATGATTTACAAATATTATTTTTATTGGTTACTTCTATGGTTTTTGACCAAGTTGATGTTGATATAAAATATAAAATATAAAAAAAATAGTATCAACAGAAACAAGAATGATGAGAATGAATACGTAGACATAAATGATAGTTATGTGCCGTTAGATAATGCACAAATGGTATGGAGGTTAGAGTTTGAAAAAGGTAAGGATATGTTGGCAACATTTAGCTCACAATAAGAGAATGTGTTGCTATCCTCATCATGGCCAAATTGCATTAGTTTTGTTGAACAAACAACTGAAGGTGGTGCACGTGAATTTTGCATTTTTTTGTGTACATTTTTGAGTTTGTTTATGTAAAGAATGACAGTTCACGCGTTACTACTAAGTGTTCATTTTGAAAAAAAGGTTGTGAGTGGATGATTCGTGCAAAGATAAAATCATCTAATAGTTTTTTTTATATACAGAAACTTGTTAATGTTCATACGTGCGGGGCAGTTGTGCATTCTTTTAAGAATTCTCAAATGACATCTGGTTTGATTGGTAGATTGATTATTGAAGATGTTCGTTCTAAACAAGGGGTGAAGTGTTAGTTATCACAAAGCTTATATGAGGGTTGAGAAAGCAAAGAGTGAAGTGTTTGGGGGCTACTCATTATCCTTCGACCAATTACGGTGATATGTTGATGCTTCAAGGGGTAGCAATCCTGGGAGTTTGATTGTTCTTGATTTTGATCTTACCCATATGCTTTTCAAAAGGTTATTTATTACTTTTCGAGCTTGTAAAGATGGTTTTAATCATCGTCGACCTCTTTTATTTTTAGATGGTACATTTTTGAAAGGTCAATACAAGAAAATTGTATTATCTGCTACATCTAAGGATGGTATATGGATTCGAACCCGTTTTAATTATTTTATTAATTTCTCGTATGAATATTGACATGTGTCAAATAAATATTGTGTGTGCATTTTATTTCGGTTATGTCCTGTAAGCCCTGTGACTTTTTATTGAATTTTGTTAGAGTACATGTGTAGTTGAGGACTCAAGCATGAACCCTTGCTTTGTGTTTGAGCATGAACCCTAGTAAGAATAATCTTGTGGATTTTTGTAAAACCTATTGAAGAAATTGGTTTAGACAAAGACACTTGTGCTGTTATGGAAGCTTACCTTGTTTTAGAAAACATGAGCTGAGAATTGTGAAAACATGATCGTAATTTATAATTCATTGACTACATGGCATGCATTCATTCTCATTTAGTCTTTTTTTCTATTGGATTTCGGCTCACGCTATTTAAAACATTTCAAGTGTAGAGGAAGATCCTTTAGCGTAAGAATAGGTGAGTCTTATTTTTGAAACATGATAGATGTTTATTTCCTTATTCTTTATATTTGTAAACATGAATTTATAAGACCATAAGGCCAAACCTTTATATTTTGAAAATGTTTGGATGTTATAAGCCTCTTGGGTAGAGGTTTGAACCTTTTTGCGACTTATTAAATGTCTTTTCATAGTTTTTATACCATCATTTTTCATGAAAAAGGGCTTGGAGGATGTTGGACCCTTAAAATCAAAATAAAAGCAAACTGGTGTTTGATGGCTCAACGAACTGTTTTAGCGGTCTATCGAGCGGTCTACCACTAAAAAGGAAGAAGGGGTGACTGCCTATTTTGAGTGCTCAAGCGGTCTTTTGAGTGCTCGAGCGACCTTGTTTCTCGCTGGTTAGACTATCTTTTAAACTAGCATAACTTTCTTATCTGAACTCCAAATTGGATCGTTCTTATACTTAAATTGAAACTCCAGAAGTCTAATTTTCAATGGTTCTACTTTCATGTCAAAAATATTTTTGTAGAAAAAGTTATGTTCAAAATAGTGAGGGTATGTCAGTTTTCCTCACACGTTTTTTGCATATTTTTGGCTGAACTTCTTTGGAAACATTTTTTTATTACCGTTAGATCTTTTTATCAGATTCTTTGCTCATTGGGATATATGCATGAATTATCACTTTGATGAAATGGTGTCGGGTCTTTGGACCCTGAGATATTATCGGAATAACGTTGTTTGACCTTTTGACTTCCACATTGGATTTGATGATCTTTGACTTTAACCTTATCCACTTGGCACTCTCTCATTTGTTTTCGGGTCCTCATTTCTCTCTTCATATCTGGACCACCACGTCATAATTTTTAGGGCATGACAAATGGCAACCAAGGTAAATGAGCTATTCTATAAATAAGATATTTCATTTTGCACAATTTTTATTGTTTTGAACAAACGAGATATTTTACTGGAAAGTTCTTACATTTAACAATGTAATTAAGCTCCTCAATTGAAGTTATATACACTAAAAATTGCTCAGTTTCTTGGTTATAATTACAGGCTTATTCTTGATTTTCTACGCGATCGTTGATTTAGAAAACAATGACAATTAGCTGTGATTTATGGAACAACCTTCACTTATTTTGAAAAGAAATAGAGTTTTAACTTTTTTAAGTGATTGCAATTTGGGTTTGTTGGATGCGGTTGATTCGGTTTTCAGGTTGACCTATCATGGATGCTAATGGTATCATCTTAAGGGCAATTTAAGACACCATATGAGGGGTTTTAGCAATGCATTCATGGAGAAAATTGTCCATTAGTTTGTTAAGTGTGCATACGCTCCTACCTTAGAATCCTTTCATAATATGCTTGATGAGTTGAAGAACGAGGGGGGCATTAAGGTTCATGCATTTCTTAATGATTTGTTATTAAACATTGAAGTAATGCGTACTTTCATGGTTGTTGATACGGTGAGATGATTTCAAATGCTGCAAAGCCATTCAACAATTGGATTAAGAATGAACGACATTTGCTGATCATAAACATGGTGGGTATAATAAGGGTAAAGCTGATGAATCAGATGGTTACTCGAAGGGCTATTGTTGATAAATGGACCAGAGCTATTTGTCATGTCATTGATACGGAGTTGTATGCTGTATTCAATGAGTTGAGGCCATAGGCTATAAGTATGTTAGGGGTTGATGTGTATGAGGTATACTCATCCCCATTAGTTACAGTTGATTTGTAAAATTGTACTTACTCTTATTGTCAATGGCAACTAAATAGGTTCCCTTGTGCCCATGTTATTGGTGCTAACAACCTAAATTTATATTTTGATCAGTATTACCATGTGCAAAGTTTTTGAGATTCTTGTGTTGGTTCCATATACCCCATTCAAACTATTTGGATGGAAGATTATGATTCACACGAAGATCCTATCTGTCCACCTCTGTATAAAAAACAACTGGTAATCCTTGAAAGAATATGATTCATTCCATGGAGAAGAAGGTTAATAAAATAAGATGTGGTAGGTGTGGTAAGATAGGGCATCACAATAGAAAAACGTCTACAGAGTCATTGTATCCCTAGTTATTTTTACTTTTGTTTGCACTTGATTTGTATTTTTAGTAATGATTGAGTAATAAATTGAAACCGTATTCTTTACCATTTGTTTGAATGAAACATTTTTCATTTGTCATTTGATAATAATTAGTCATTTTTATTAGTTGAGTTATTGTTGCATAAATAGTAAAATATGGGTATAAAGTGATGTATATCACTAATAAGTAACAAAGCAATAGTCTTCTTTTACTATTAAAAATCGAACATTTAGTGACATATGCCACAATGAGCTATTCTGATTATATACAAATGAGACATTTCACTAGGTTAAAATGAGACATTCTCATTATTACAAATGAGAATGAGACATTCCACTAGGTTAAAAAATAAGACATTCCTGTGTAGGCTCCCAAAAATATGAGAGTTGCTATTATAAGTCGAACATTCAGTGACATATGTCCAAACAAAGGTTTCTTTTAAAAAATAATACACTTACAAATGAGGTACCTACCCTCGAGCCAATAGCTTAGCCTCCACTCCACTAGAGGGACGACATCAAGGCTAACCCCCTGAAGGAGCTGCCTCCTCTTCAGGGCCGGGCTAGGTGCCCCCTTGTCACCGCTAGAAACAGGAGGGGAGGTGGTTAGGTCGACCATGGTAGGTGTTAGATCTAGGCAACCCAATAGGGGGAGGGGGTGAATTGGGTCTTTTCAGAATAAAAAAATTTAAAATCTTTTTTTTAGAAATCTTTTAATATTGTAATAAAGCAAGGTATGCAAGAATGTAATCAAGACAAATATTAAAAGATGAGGGATAGAGAAAAAGAACCTAACACCAGGAATTTATAGTGGTTCAACTTTATCGTAGCCTACATCCACTCATCTCATGGGTCATGAGAGAACCAAGAAGTTCTTCTAGGCTTAGTCTGTTGAGGTCCTTGGCTTCTTGAATTGCCGTGACCTTAGCTTCCCAACTCTTTGGCATACGCCTCAGAATTTTTCTGACAATTTCTGCATTAGTGTAAATCTTGCCAAGAGATTTTAGTCTATTGATAATGTCAGTGAAGTGAGTAAACATATCAGAAATTATTTCACCATGCTTCATTTTGAATAACTCATAATTATGGAAAAGCAAACTGATTTTTGACTCTTTTACTTGATTTGTACCCTCATGGGTAGTTTCGAGTCTATCCTAAATTTTCTTAGCGGTGTCATAAGTCGAGATCTTATTGAACTCGTTTGGGTCAAGTGAGCAAGACTGGAGATTCATGGCTTTAGCATTTTTTTGTATCTCCCTTATATCGATCTCAGTCCATTCAGTCTCTGGTTTAGGGACAACAGCCCATTCAATGATTTTGGTGGGTCTTTTGGGTCCATTTATGATAACCCGTTAAAGGTCATAGTCTGCGACTTGAATGTAAATTCTCATTCTAGCCTTCCAGTAGTTATAGTTTGTTCCATTGAACATAGGGGGTCTATTGGTCGATTGACCTTCAGATTGGATAGGTCCAAAACTAGTGGTTGCCATAAAAAAAACTCTTAGACTATTAAGTCAAAAGCAAGAGCCCAAGCTCTGATACCAATTATTAGATCTAGGCAACCCAAGAGGTGGGGGGGTGGGGTGAATTGGGTCTTTTCACAATAAAGGAATTTAAAACCCTTTTTTTAGAAATCTTTTAATATTACAATAAAGCAAGGTATGCAAGAATGTAATCAAGGCAAATATTAAAAGATGAGGGATAGAGAAAAAGAACCAGACACTGGGAATTTATAGTGGCTCGACTTTATCGTAGCCTACATCCACTCCTCAAGATCTCCCTTGAGTATTTCCACTATTCAGAATACTTTCGGCTGTATTCTAAGCCTTTATAAGTTTCAAGATTCCACTTGAGCTATCTGAATGTTTACAGGCACATTTACAAGCCTGTTAGAGCTTCAAGAAGATCCTATGAAAATAAGTCCCTATTTTTTTCTAATCTCTCTTGAACTCTTCTTTGATGAGTTTCACTCACTC
>JAOTRH010000025.1:8826501-8839847 GCA_034768845.1 Heliamphora exappendiculata
CCCCCCAATTTTTTGTTGAGATCAAAATAGTCTAATAGCCTTTTACATATTTTACGGGAAAAAAAATACATTTCATAAATCACCACCAACTCACCAGCATCCCCAACACCACCTCCCTTGATGCCATACACCCGAATCCTCAACACATACCACAAACCTTGGATTTAAATCTCGAACCTGTGATCTTGAACTCTCAATACCTAGACTCTGAACCCTAACCCAACTCTAGATCCCTATCTAAAATCCCTGGGCGCCCAACCCTAAGACACTAAATCCTGAACCCCCGATCGCAGACCTTAACCCCCAAACCTTGTACCCTCGAATCCCTAACTCTAAAATCCAAACCTCAATCTTGAACCCCCGCTCTAACCCTCAACCCTAACCCCTAACCCTTGAATCTTGGGGCACATATTGTCAACTCTCATACCTCAACCCTAACTCTTAAACCCCGAATCTCAAACCTGGACCCTAAACTTCAAACCCAAAACCTTAACCCTGGACCTTGAACCTAGACCTTGGACTCTAAACCCCAATCCCTAGACCTCAACCCCCCACCCCAAACCCGTAAACCTTGAACCCCCGATCTCGAACCCAAAAACCCCAAACCCCCATTCTAGTCATAAACCCCTCTTCCACCACTACTTCCTCTATCACCATCACTGCCACCTCACATAAGAATCTTGATTTTTCTAGAAAAATAAAAAGGGTATTTAAGTCATGTTATATAAATATAATTCCATTCTAGAAATCATTCCAACTTATTAAACATTGAAATTGGAACAATAATCTTATTTTTAATTTGATTCCTATGTTTGTATCAAATATTGAAATACGAATTATTATTCCCACATCATTACATTCCAATCTCAATTCCCTTCCTATTAAAAGTCATTCCATTGAACCAAATATCTTAGATAACTTGTTGTCATTCCATTACAATAAATAAGAAAAGGAGAATAATCTGGTTTACATCTATTATATTGAACCACCATTGCCTCACCACCACCACGCCAGACCTCGAACTCCTAACCCCTAGACTATTGACTCTCAACCCCTACACTAAATCCCTGAACCCCCGATCCCGATCCCGATCCCGAACTCCAAACCTCAAACTCTAAACCCCCAAAACCCGGGCTCTTGATCCCCAAACCCCTGGATTATAGGACCCTCAATCCCCAGACCGCCGAACCCTAACTCTTGATCCCGAACTCTAAACCCCAAACTCTAAACCCTCAAACCCTAGGCTCTTGATCCCCAAACCCTTGGACTATAGGACCCTCAATGCCCAGACCCCCGAACCCCAACTCTCGATCCCGGCCCTTGACCCCCAACACCCCGACCCTTAGACCTGGACCTTGGACCCTCAATTCCTAGACCCCTAAACCTGGACCCTCAACCTCAAACCTTTAACCCCTAAATGCTAGTCCCTAGCCCTCTGACCTAAAACCCTGACCACCTAACTTCGGACCCCAGACCATTAAACCCTTAAACTTCGAACCCTACCCCCAGACCCTTGACTTCGGTCCCAACTCTTGACCCCAGTCTCCAACCCCAAAACCCAGCCTTCAACCTTGACCCGATCTCCAAACCTTAGGCTCTAAATCCCCGACCCTTGTACCTCTAGCCTCCTAACCCTGACCCCCATACCCATAACACCTCAACCTCGAACCCTAAACTCTAGGCCCCCTAACTCTTAATCCCCAATCCTATACCCACGGATCCCAAATGCCTATCTTTGAACCCTTGATCCCTTGATCCCCCATCTTGTACCTCAGACCATGGGCCCTAGACCCCCGACCCTTGCATTACTAGATTTTGACCCATGGCCCCAAACCCTAAATCCTAACTCTCGATCCCTAACCCTATACCCACAAACCCCGAATGCCAATTTTTGAACCCTTAATTCTCAATCCTAGACCTTCAGCGTTCGCCTTAGACCTTAGTTCCTAACCTCTTATCTCAACCCTTAACCCTAGCACCCTAACCCTTAGACCCTCGACATCGTGACCCTTGGATTGGTAACTCTAATCCGCAAACCACCGACACTATAACCCCCAAACTTCAGATCTTCAACCCTAGACCCCTGGCCACCGGAACCTTGATGCTCTAACCGTAAGCCCCCGACCCCCAACCCTATGCATGAACCCCTGAACTCGAACCCCCGACATTCTACACCATGCCTGAACTCCTGAACCCCAGACCACAATTCTCGACCTCGGTCCCCTGAAACCCTCCACCTCCACTACATTCTCTTTTACCACCACCACTATCACTATTATCACGGCCACTACCACCTTGCATAGTAATTATAATTTTTTTAAATAAAATTACTATTTTGGTCATGTTCATATCAATAAGATTCTGTTGTAGAAATCATTCCAACATACTAATTTAGAAATTGAAATATTAATTTTATTTTTATTTGATTCATACGATTGTACTAAAGATTTGAATAGAAATCACAATTTCTACCTCATTCCAATCTTATTTCCATTTCAATCTCAATTTCATTCGTGTGGACAATCATTTCAATGAACCAAACACTAACCTATTATTCAAATTGGGTAGTTACGTTATACTTGAATTAGCTTTAAAAATGCTACAAGGGAATAATGAAGCTTCCTTCAAACGTGGGCTTAAAATCAAATTGATCATATTTCTCACTTCCAAGTATAAAAAAGCATAAGATACATTAATGGATCACATTTGCTAACAAAGCAGGGTTATGATCAACAACAATGCTTTATTGACCATCTTATTTTATCAAATTTAATTTATCATTTCACGTGTTAAGCTGCATTTTTTAAATAATTTGTAGGTTTTTTTTCGTCTTGTCTAGTTTTTCTTTTATTTTATTGTCAAACTTTTTTATTTTTTTTATTGTTCATGATAAGAAAATTTTTAAAAATATACTCATTTGGCTAATGCTAATAAAATTTTATTAAAGACAAAAAAAGGACCGTATAAAAAAAATCTAGTTAATTTATAAATATCTACTAGAGACAAAAAGATATAATGGAATTGAAAAACTAGACCAAACGCACTCATACACAACGGCTGATATTTAAAAGCATTCATTGTAAAACTACAACGGTGGGTGAAAGTTGACGTTTGTCAAGTTCTGCTACTGATCTTCCAAGTGAAACCCTTGTTGTTGTTCAATTGAGTGCGTCCATTCGGCTTGGTTGGCATGACGCTGGCGATTCATCAATTGTTGTTGTGCAATAAAAAATGCTATTTCGCCTTGAATCTTAGCAATCTCATACTGAGTCTGCATTATTTGGTGTTGCAAGTGAGAGATCATGAGAGTGCATCCATAAACTGGGTCTTGGATTCTTGAACTTGCTTCAAAAGTCATGCTGTCTGCGGCATCGGCTCGTGCATGGACTGGAAGCCGCTGTTTTTCCAACCCAATAAATAAAGCAAAAACGAAATATGCGAAGATAACAATGTTTAATTCGTCGAATGAATGATAATCAAAAGCTAATTATCTATACTTGATAAGTAATTGCGATCAGGATCCTAATTTGCGGTATCAGAACACGTATAAGTATCTATGACAAGACAACATATTGATAAATATAATATTGGATATTCAAAATTTCATTACATATCTACTAATAAGATAAGTAACTCCCATTGTAACTTCACAAAAATAATTTAGTTAAATATTTTTCTCCCTTAATTTCTCATTTGGAAAGTGTTTGTAATTAGAAGAATCAAAAAATGAAGAATCAAATGATCATTATCTACGGGAGGCTATGGGATCAAATAACAAAGACATTGTTGAAAAAAAAAAAAGCTTTTCCCTGATAAAATAAACATTGGATTAATTCATATAACGAGAGAAAATTTTCCTTTTTTTTTTTTATTAAAACCATAACAAGCTTCACTTTTTTTTTTTGGTAATTAACAAGCTTCACTTTTGATTTCAAATATTTTTAAGTATAAACTCTTTCTCTCTCTCTCACTGACACACACACACACCAAGCACACAGCAGACATGTATTTGATCAAAATTTCCAACCTTATTCATTGGAGAAGATAGGGATAAGGTGAATATTAATTATGCTTTTTCGGATTTACTCCCCCAAAAAAGGATATTAATTATGCAGTCTTCATAAGCATCCTAGTTAAACTTTGTGTCGGAAAAGAAAATATTCCTAAAAAATCGTATCACTGATACCGATATATAATCTGATATCAAAATTTAAAACCCTAATTATGATTTTCTCAAAAAAAAAAATGGAAAAGAAAGGACTTGGTGCAAAAAAGAAAACAAATCTAGAAAATCTTGTAATGTCTAAGAAAATCAATACTAGTAGGATGATTATCTTTTCAGCTGTAAGTATCTCTTTCTCTCTCTCTCTACACAATCAAATTTTCTAACCTTCTAATTTTCTTTGAGAACTTAGGGTGAATTTAGTTATGATATTCTCTTCATTACCCAAATCTTTGTGCAGAAAAAAAGCAAACACAATCTAGAAAATCTTATATTAACTAAGAAAATGATAAGCCGGGTACCTCCAAGATCTTAGTAACATTACTAACTCCAAAAATTTTATGGACACAAGCAAATCTCTCCGGATTATTACTGGGAAAATACGGCGCCAAAACGCAATCTTGAGAGCATCTTCTCCGCAAAGATTTGCAGGCTGCACACCTTGTTGAGTTAGACATTGTTGGATTTGATATAATCTACGAAAGATTTAACGTATATATGAAGGATTTTATTGGAGTTGTTTTGAATATAACAATGAATCTATGTGAGATTTTTGAATATATGGTGAAGAGCTTTTCTAATTTTGGGAGGGGTTAACGGCTATATTTTTTCAAATTTGTTGAAAAAAAGGAAGGAATATTGAGGAATGGAAGCATACAAAATATTTCCTTAATGAACTAAATTCAGGTCAAAATTTCACTATTATACTATTATATAACTTTGGCTACGAATGGAAAAACAATGAATAGACTATACATTTTCTTATCCAAAAATAAAACTAAAACTTATCATTTGCTTTTTTGTCTATTATGGGCTTCTATTTTTGGTTTAATTCTTCAATTTCTCATAATGAGAGTAATGTAAAAAGTATGTTTATTTGATCTAAAATTAAAGAAGTTCACTAAAACTAAAAATTTAAAAAAAAACTATTTATAAAGTGGCTTTTCTCTCTGTCTCATTTGACTTTTTTATTATTTTTCATTAAAGATTTTTAGTTGTCCGATTAAAAAATATGCTTGTTTATGCGAATTCATCTAATTCTTATATCAAGAATACTGATACACGAGAAAATATTCATATATATATATATATATATATATATATATATATATATTGTTTGTAAGGTTCCATTGAACATTGTGGACTTAATATCAAAATTTATGCATAATTTTATAATAAACTCGAATTATGTATTCAATATGCTTTGTAGATGCATATCCAAGTAAAAATATCATATATATATTTTATATTCTTATCAAATTGTTAAATATCCAATGTCCGAAACACAAGCATTTTTATACATTTTTAAAAGTTCATATAGCATAGGCTAAAATGAAAACGAAAACAAAATTGTTAAAAAAATTAAATCAAACGCAGAGTGAGACTATATTTAGGAAAGCTTTTAAGTTTTTAGGTCATTCATGCTATATACTTTTTTTATTTGACAAACGGTTCTAGTATTAAGGTTCTAATTGGCAATTTTTATTTTTGATTTTTTGGCTAAAAACGTTAAAAAGTCAATGTTGTTTGTTTAATAAAAAAGTCAAAAAACTAAAAAGATAAAAAGTCAAATCAAAACACATACTCTCATAATATTATATTCAAACTCTTACCACTTTTAAAATACAATAATATCTATATATTCATAACTTATTTACTGTTAATATCAAATATATAAAAAGGAAAAATTATTTACTTTGAACAAAAAATAAAAAAATTAGCTTTTTATCCAAACAATTAACTTTAAAAAAACCAACTTAAAAACTAAATTACTAAACAATCTACTTTAAATTCAATTTAACTTTTTGGCTAAAAATACAAAAATACTAACTTTTAAGTTAGTTGCCAATCGGGACCTAAATAATAGTTCTATATTTTATTTTTACTAGCAAAGCAAAGCCAAAAAATTAAATAATAATTGATACACATAAATTGATCCAAACACTTTGAAAAATACTATCTTCCAATTTACAGACATTTGAGATTTCTCTCAATTGAATGAATTGCCTCTTCTCTCCGTTAAATATGACCATACGGTTAATATTTCATCCTAAGATCAGATCAACTGTATTACCAAAAAAAATATTAAGTGTTGCAGAAGAATAAATATTTCATTAAAAAATCGTTTATCAAACATTAATAATTAGCTATGCATCTTGAAAAGTGAGAAAAACTAAAATTGAATTAAATATGTTGCAAAAAGTCCAATGTTAGGCTATGTTTGATCAAACTTTTTTTTAAAAATTTTGACTTAAAAATCTCTTAAAAAATCTACTCGTAGAGCCTCCTATTCTAATTAGTTGACTTTTTTAACATCTTTTTATAATTAATTTTTTACAAAAAAAAAGTCAAAATATCAAAAACTAAAAAATAAAAAAACTAAGCCAAACACGAAAACTAATATTTTTCATACTCTATATAATAAGAGCGAGTTAGTTTTTACTGTTCATTATATGGGTTTATTTTTCTTTCTTTTACCATTTTTACCATCATATAGTCTAATGTCACGCTCTTGACCCTGAAACAAACAGCGTCTTATGTTAACGGCTCCCGAGGAGCATTTTAACAGCACAAGTCATTTCCAAATTTCACAATTTTGTTCAACAATATCAAAAGCATTAAAAGTGATGGCTTAACATATGGTGATTATGTCCTTAAGCAACTTGATAGTTCTTGTTAAGAGATAATCACTTCAAGGCCCGTTTGCAATCATTTTTACTTATTTATGCCTTTTTTTTTTACTTTTTCCTTTTTTTCTACTTTTTTAAATCATCTCGACTAAAAAAAATTAAGTAAAAAAAAAAGATCAAAAATTAAAAAATTTCATTAAAGATGAAAATAAACGACAAAAAATCTAATTTGACTTACTTTGTTTTTTTTTAGATTTTTTTAAATATTTGGTCAATTTTTTTATTTTTTCAACTAGTTTCAACGCGAGAATTCAAAAAAGTATAATTATTTAGCCAAATAATAATAAAAAGAATCACCTAAGACAAAAATAAACAAATAAATCATTATCCCAAACCAAGGCAATATAATTTGAAAACTCTCTAAATTCTTTATTGAAGTGCCTATTCATTAACTAAAAATCTACCAAGAGTTCAGTTAGAAAATACAGGTTTTAGTATGTCAAAGAAATTTAAACTAGAAGACTTGGATCTCACAATTAACATTCAGAGATGCTTGGCTACAACATTGTTCATGCAGCATTCAAGATTGAAAATTCTATAAACAACACAACAAATGACACAAATGAGAAAACAATAGTGCTATGGTGACTAAAAATTGCTAATATCCCTTGTTAACATAAATGCCATGTTTGTTTGAGGGTTAAGGTAGGTGAAATTGGACTACCATAAGCCCTCTCTTTTGGAACTATTACTATCTCAACCCGTAAGTTTAAAGAACCTAGAGACTATTACCATCTCACTTCTTTGCAATGTCATGATAATATCACTAAAATCATATCAAAACAAATAACATATTTTTATTCTTAAGTTATCCTACTATCAAACAATCACATTTTGGTACAAAAAAAACTATACTAAAAATTCAATTCATAATAGTTCAAATACTAATAATCCGGGTGCTTAATTATTTTATAAAAATAGTCATTCAGCTAAACAAGCCCAAATGATAAAACACCATACAAATAAGTCTGTACATGGCACGCAAGAAGCTAAACACCATTGACACAATCTTAAACACAAGGTGGGCAATCCATCAATAAGTTGTTGCAACACTAGGAGTAATTATTCAATAGTTCCGGAGCACCATATAGCATTACTTACGTGGTGCTCCTATCCAATAACGTAGCAAAAAACACTCTGGGTGGAACAATGTCAAGGTGAAATAATGTGGCCTACCCTTGTTGGGTAAGTAAAAGACAAGGACCCACATAATGTGCATAGAGTATTTTCATTTGTCGGGAGCACCACGTGTCATCACCTACGTGGTACTTCGAGAGCATCTAATAATTTGCTAATAATTTTCTCAACACTAGAACCAACAGAACAGAGTTCATCGAATTCAAGCCTACAAATTACACATACCATGAGTGTCTCTAGACAGGCCTTCAAAATCTCATGACGAAGATTAAGGCTCAAAGTGTATCTTAGGATTGGAATTTTTTCCCCCAAAATATTAATGTCCCTCTGTCCCAAGACGCTATAAACTATTGAATCATGTCTCGAGATTCGTGTCTCATCGAGATTGTTGGCAGCTTACGGTGCATTGGGATTGATGGGAACCACGGAAGGAGGAATAGGTGAGCTTGCAGAACAGAGAAAGATGAATATTTTGAGAAAAAGTATCACAGCCTAGGTATTTATAGATACTATGCATGTTTCGAGAACTGCCCACATGCCCAAAGGCACGCACATAACACCCACATGCTCACGTGCACACAGTTTTCAACCATCATTGCAGGTTGCAATCCTTGCAAAAATCAAACGAACCAATCTAGCTTTCAGAACTACACCATAACACTTAGTCCTGCTATGCTAATAACCATATATAATGGCCGGCAAGGAGAGAACATAACAAGAAGGCGGATAATATTTTCAATTCAAAAGTCAGGACACTCAACTGATAGCAGGCAATCCAAAGAGCTTTCTAACAAACACATGCAAATCATTGAACATGTCCATCCATACATTAGAAATTCTCAAAGTACACCATTGCATATGGGTAGTAGTTTCTTACTCCATTTGTTACTTTTATTCATTTCATTTCTTTCCCCGCAGTTTCACTCCAAGAGCCCTCTCCAGCTTGGAAATTATCTGTTGGTTTGGAATAGCTTTACCAGATTCATACTCTTGGATTATTTGAGGCTTCTCATTGATCATCTACAGATAAGATCCACCTCGATAAGTCAGCGTTACCGTTGAAGCATGAATATACGCATGAGAGAGAGAGAGAGAGAGAGAGAGAGAGAGAGAGATACTTGAGCAACTTGAGCTTGAGTAAGCTTCTTGTCCATTCGAGCTTGCATAATACTTTTCTTTAGCTCAGTTGGTACACGATCATCTGTAATTTTTAAAAATATGGTGCATAAGCATGATGTAGACAAGAATATTAGATTGGAACTCGGGGGAGAAAAAAAGTTCGGAGGACAAAGCAATAGCTTTTAGAATCACTTTAGAAAGTGCAACAAATTGCAGAAACAAACCCGAGCAGGGAAGATTAATAAAAGCATATGAAGAAAAAACCAACTGAATAATCAGAAACTGTTCTAAAATCACAAGTGCATATAATCCCGAGCCTCATCAGTATGAAGCAGGGTGCTCGGTTGTTTCTGAATCCTGAGACTGAGTGCTGAATTCCTGACAATTCGCTAACTCCTAAAGAATTTAAATCATCAAGAGTTACAGGACCCAAGTCCAAGCTGTTGAGAAATGCACAAGATTTTTAGTGCGAATTCCAGTAGAAGAACATCTACTCTATGGAAGGCAATTGATGTATATCCACCTTGCATTTAGAAGTAAAACTGGTAATGAAATTTACTTTTAAATAAAAGCATTCCATGTCCAAACGTGAAAACAAAATGTTTGACTAACATTCCTGGGCCGATTCAGGAACTCCTATTCTTGACCAGCAAACACACTCTTATTGTCTTATAACATGACAAGCCGCTAGGTAATATTTGCAGTAAAAAATAACACTCTGGAGAAACAAAAGAATAAGGCCGACAATTCTTTGAGTTTCACAAAGATATTGTTGGAGTTTCACAAAGTCTAGGAAAACTAATAACCAGTCAACCAATTAGCAAAACTAAAAAAAGGTTAGTTCCCACTTAAAAGACAGGCATAATATTTGGGTCCAACATCGACATAAATAAGAGTGCATAATTTTTACTTGCTTGCTCTCTAACTACATTTCCAAAAATTGCAAATTTATTAGTAACTCTCCAAACAGAAAACATCTCACTTCTCAAATGAAGATGGTTGAATAATTGCAACCAAATGCAGCCCCATGGAGTAGTTGGGAAACAACAAACACAAATTTAAAAAGAAAAGAAAAGGAAAAGAGCAGATGAAAGTATGAATTACTTTGTCGCCTGTTTGGAAAAATGAGTCGTGTTTTATAGCCCCTAATGATTTTTGTGATGGCAATTTTATTCCAAAGAATTTGTAGTTCTATTTTTAGCTTAGTTAACCAAGTTCCGTAGTTGATGAATGAATATGGGGGCTGAATTGATAGCTGGATAATAAAGATAGACTTCCTAGAGAAAGGTAAAATCATCATGCATTGTATTGGCATCACATTTAGCTTGATTTTATCTAGATTAGTTTCTATCTATTTATTTATCAATGATACATTGATCACAAATTAAGTAGCATGGACACAAGCGTGGACACAAAACACAACATGGAGACCACGCCAAACTGGAAATTTAAAAAGAATACAAAACAATGCATGTGCCTCGTTTGATTTCCCAATAAGTCAATACTGTATTGCCGTGCCTGTCTTAGTGCAGTAAAATACGTTATCTGTTTGCCTGACTAAAAAGAGCGGTTAGAATATGAACATATGGGTCCCACATATTTTTTTAGTAGTTGTTTGGTTAGAGAACTAAATTCCCCGTATTACACCATTTGATAAATTATACAGTATGTAAAGTATTAAATGGGTGGATAACTAATACTATAGGAAATATGGTATTGTGGGGAATGAAGTTTTGAGACTGTTTTCTTACAATGGTTAAAAATAATAACGCAATATATATTCAATCTTTTATACTAATACATTCCAATTCCATTTACAATCTCACCATTTATCCTATCTTTTTACCTCACCGTATGAACTAATACAGTCCAATCTCATCTATAATCCCACCATTTATTTTATCTATTTATCCCAATGTATAGATGATACCATCCAATTCCATGTATAATCCCACTGCATCTAATCCCTTCAACAATAATCCGAAACACAAACTAGGCCAATGGGAGTACATTAAAAAAATGTGTTTTGAGTACATGCATGAATTATTTTATTTAAAATTAATGAAAAAAATGCAACATAGCTCCAAATTCAACTTGAGCATCAAAATCTGGGTCAATACTGACAGGATTTTTATAAAATTATATATCCCACAACTTAACATCAACATATTATTCACATAACACTTGCATTCCATCAAAAATTAAAAGGTAAATCATACCTCATTTAAAAAATTGTTCCATCAACCCATACATCATATGATATGGCATGCAACAACTACCACAAAAATCCTAAAAACGAATAAGTTTAAAGGACAAGGGATTGTTATGTATAAATCTAATTGTTCTTATCCCCCCTTTTTTTTTTAATTAGTAATGTGTTTCATGAGAGTCTAAGTAATAGACATGTGCATCCCCCAGGCTTTTTGTTCTAAAAAAATAATATGCATTTGATTTGACACATGCCAGGGAATTGTCCAATGAGCAATTGATTTCCAACATGAACATGCTATCTTCTGAGAGGTCTATGCTTCTTACATCACATATGTTTGTGTCATGGTATTCTAGTTAACCATCATGTTACCTGTTTCATGTTCAAGTACTAATCATCTATGAGTACTTGGTATATCATTGATTAACTCTTTCTCCATTTATATCCATTGGTAAATTACATTTTCAATAGAGTTTTACATGGTTTCGTGTTAGGATTGCTAGGACTATAATGTTTATCATCAAGTGCATATTTAGAATCACCGCATGCTTTCTTATTTATTATTTTGTTATTCTGGTTTATATTGTCTTGATTCGCGTGCAATGGATGGCAAGCACGGCTTCATTGAGGTGTAACTTTTTTGGATCACAATACATAGTTTTTCAACCATTGGGCCTCTTAATTGTATTTTTGCTTGGGTTTTGTAATTAATTGATTAGGATAGTTAAGAGTAATGGTTGATTTACTGTTGTTGAGAGCCAAAAGGGTAACATGTGTATTGCAAGGAGATTGTTCATTTTAATTTCGCAATTTTCTTTAATTTACTTGTGATGTGATTGAGCGATGATGATGGTTGATTCTCCTACATTGGATCTCAAAAATCCTCAAGACTTGGCAATTTTAATGAAGCGAGGATTCTTCCTTTTTTACCAAGAAAGAGATATCGAACCTATTTTGTTATTAAACATCGCAAAATATAATTTTTTTCCTTATTATTTTTGTATTAACAAAAATCACTAGAGTGAATCTCATTGGGTAGTCACACAAGCCTTAGGAGCATTTTTAAAAATTAGAAATTGTAAGATGTCATCCGCATAAATACGGACCCCAATCAAGGGAGAAACGCTATTCTTATCTCCAAACCAAACGTCATCTAATCATAACCATTGTTCATTTGGATAAAATGTCATTCAAGCCTAATGGACCTAATGGACTTGAATACTAAATAATAAACCACTGAGTGATGAGTAGAAGACCGCCTGGCAAGATGGTTGGCAAATCCCTTCTGTCTTTGTGTGTTAGCCACCAAACCAAATTCTTTACAAATGAATAGGTTAGCCATGTCCAAATAGAGTAGAATGAGAATATTAGTTCTTGTACTTTAAAACTAAATGGTGAATCCTTACATTCGAGTCTTTGGCTTGTGGTCAACAGTCTTGATGGAAAACATGAATTTTTGTTATATGGATCCTATACTGGCTATCAGAAAACATAAAGATTTAATGACTTGTGGCTTCGGACTATATAGGGTATGCAATTGTAAAGCACTGATTAGAGTGGGCTTATATGGGGCTGATGAGGATTGGTGAGAGCGAGCCCACAAGCGTCATATCCTCACATTCCTTGGTGACTCTATTTCAGGATTTCTAATTTTATAGCCCGCTCACAAATGCACAAGAGTTTTTTAATCTCGTGACCTATGTTACACGAACTTGAATATAAATGTCAAAAGTGTTGGTGTGTATCTAGGAATCAGACGCATAAAATCTATAAACAAAGAATGCGTGAACTCAGCTAAAAGGTATCAAAAATAAATAAATATAGGTTTGTGGATATGGCAAAAAATGAGTTGAGGAACAATCCACAACGCACTGTTTCAGCTTCTTCAAGTATTTATTGGTTTGTATATATTGATTTCTCACACTAGCCATTTATTTCCATCCTTAACAGTGTTGTTACTCATGATAGC
>JAOTRH010000025.1:8839947-8855722 GCA_034768845.1 Heliamphora exappendiculata
TATAAGCCATATATTTAATTTTAGTATAATGTCTTCACCTTTCACTATTTTCAAATGATTGCGATATCAGTCGTGTCTGATAAAAAGTAGCAACAGCTAACACATATTCCCTTTCCACACTAGCCATTTATTTCCATCCTTAACAGTGTTGTAACTCATGATAGCTATAAGCCATATATTTAATTTTAGTATAATGTCTTCACCTTTCACTATTTTCAAATGATTGCGATATCAGTCGTGTCCGATAAAAAGTAGCAACAGCTAACACATATTCCCTTTCCATACCTGTGTTGGGTCGATACGACATGGGTACTCCGCCAAAATTGATGAGTTCGTGCAACATAGCTTGTAACTAGATCTAGTAAGCCAACCAGTCATTTGAACGCACACAGTATTTAAGCTTTTGTAATTTTTCCAATGTGCTCATGGTTCGAACATGACTAAGAATCGTGTATCCATATTACATGAAGTTCAACTAGAATTCTTTGGATTAACATAGGTTTCTTAGTTAACATAGGTTTTCATATTCTATACATGGGTCCCTTGATTTATGTGCGAGTTACCAAATTAGATTAATCACATTCATAGGTAGATATTTGTGTGAGCCTTTTCATATGGTCCATTCATAATATCTTATATTCTTAAAGATTTTGCAAAGTTCTTTCTAATCCCTCTGCTTTGCTATATTGAGCGTGAACATTGGGATTGTAAGCCTTTCATAAGTTCGCATTCATATAGTAGTAGGAGCGTGCATTATCATGCATCTTAATCGTGTGGATTGACATAACCAGTAAAGATTGGCAAAGCACTTGAAAATAGGAATGCGCAGATTTGTAGAATAGTAATTCCTAAACTACCAATGATTTTCAGTTGGCAAGATCTTCATGACTTGATCTTACAAGCACTTGATCTATAAATATAAGTGGATTTGTGCATCCACAGTGTTGCATTATTGAGTTTGAGCTCCCATGTAAATCCTATCCTTCAATGTGATTGATTGTTGCTTTATTTTTCAAAAGCTACGTTATGGTGCTTTTAGTTTTCCCTTACAAATAATCATCTTTTATTACAAGTTCAACTGCAATATAGGACCCACAATTGGGGTGGAGCAACACTAATAACATTGGGGCCGATCACATGTGGGGAACTAATACATGGTTGGGCCATAAAGTTATGGAATGGCCTTGTATACCTTGAGTTGCAAGAAGCGGGGAAGAGGGCTGGGACGACAGTAGGGGCGGGATAGCGACGACATAAAAAAGAGTCTAAGGTTGGGAGTATCTATGGTAGTTTTTATATCTTTTATATATTCTACGAAATAATATTTTACTTAGCATTAAAATATGAATAAATATTTGTAAATTAGTGTCATACACAATAGTTTTTCTACATATAAATAAATATTATGTAAATCTAAAATATTAAAATACATTTAAATTAATTTTATTCTATAATCTTATGAATTCTATACATTTTTTCTTATTTCGCAGTTTTTCTTTTGTTTCTTTGGGATGTATACGTTTGAGAGGTTCCATCTTAGTTGGGAATGAGATTCTTTCTCAATGGAAATGAAATTCTTATAAGATTCTTACTTTAAAGCACGGGAACAAGGTTTGGAAACAAATTCGCATCCCCAATAGGAGGATCCTACAACTAAGTTATATACCTTGGGTTTTCTTAGGATTCTGATAGTTAGGACCCCACAAAGTCGTCCCTCCCCAAAACTATTATATTTTTGCCTTCGATGATTTTTTTTATTGTTTAGGTCAGTTTTTTTACTTTTTTATTTTTCCTAGCTAGAGGAATATAAAATGTAAATAGAATTTGAACCAAATTTGGAAACGTTCATTACTAAGTCAAACAAACTAAACCTTTGTCCCCATCAATCCTCTTATGCCATTCTATGCTGTTAAAGGTCGTATATTCAGTTAGTTTTAATAAGTTCACATCTTTTCTTAATATAGTATCATATGCCAATTTAGGTCTATTCCTCCCTCTAGTGTTTCTATTACTCATGATCTTATCGTTTTTCTATACTCTTCTTCAATTAGTCTGCGTCGTATGTGTCCAAACCACCTTAATCTATTTTCTTTTAACCTGTCTTCATTTGGTGAGACTCTTACCATTCCGTGAATTTTTTCATTTCTAATTTTATTTTTTTTAGTCTTATCACACGTCCACCTTAACATTCTCATTTCAGCAAGATTCTTCTTATTTATGTGATATTTTTTATTAGCCCAACATCTTATCCCATATAGAATAGCTAGTCTAATAGTTGTCCTATAAAATTTTTGTTTTAACCTTGTAGGTATCTGTCGATCACATAGAACGTCGAACGCATCCCTCCATTTGAGCTTACCAACTTTGATTCTATAGGTTATATCATTTGCAATCTCTTAATCTTTGTTAATAAACGTACCTAGATAACGAAAACAGTCACTTTTAAATATCTTAGTGTTGAATATTTACTCTTTTTCACTATTAATAATTTTATTATTACTAAAACTATATTCAGACATTCAATTTTGTTTTTACTTACTCGAAATCCTTTTGACTCTAAAACTTTTTCCACATTTCTAAGTTAGCGTTAACTCTACTCTTAATCTCATCCACTAAGACAATATCATCAGCGAACAACACATACCACGGAACATCATCCTGAATATGTCTAATCAATTCATCCACAACTACGGAAAAGAGATAAGCACTGTGTAATTCTACTATAATCAGAAATTCACTTATTTCTTGCACGGGTGATCTAATAGTTGTAGAAGCTCCACCATGCATGTCTCTTATCATATCAACATACCCCTTTGTCACTCCCTTTCTCTTTAACATCCACCATTATATCTTTAGGCACTCTATTATAGGCTTTTTTTCTAAATATATAAAACCATATGAATCTCTCTCTTATTTTCTCTATACTTCTCTACCAGTCTCCTTAATAGGTAAATTGCTTTCATAGTTGATCTACCAAGTATAAAACCAATTTGATTATGTGACACTTTTATTGTGAACCTTAGACATATTTAATCAATCTTTCTCATCACTTCATCGTACGACTTATCAACTTAATACCTTTATAGTTGTTACAAACATCTCCTTTATTTTTATATATAGGTACTAAAATACTATTTCCCCACCCTTGGAATATTTTCTTAGCCATTATGATTTTATTAAATAATTTTGTTAACCAAGACACTCCCACTTCGCTTAAGTATTTTCACACCTTCACATGAACACCCTCTAGTCCTAAAGCGTTACCTAATTTCATTCTCTTCCTTGCAATTTTCACTTCAAATTCTCTATTCTGTGATAAAACTTATATTCTCTAATTTTATCCGAGTAATCAGATTCTTCTTCTTTGAATCTTTCTACATGTTTTTTATTTAACAATTTCTCAAAATAGATTTTTCATCTTTCCTTAATCTCCTCATCCTTCACTAACACCCTTGAGTCTTCAGTTTTTATGCATTTAACTTGAGTAAGATCTCTTGTTTTTCTTTTTCTCCACTTAACGAGTTTATATATGTTCTTTTCCCCATCTTTACTATCTAACGTATAAAAGTCATTATAAGCTTTCCATTTTGCATCTCTAACTGCTCTCATAGCATCCTTATAAGCTTGTCTATAGCTTCTAAAATTGTCTGCATTTATATCTTTTGCCAACTTTTAAATATTCCTTCTTTACTCTTACTATCGCTTGGACCTTGTCATTCCACTACCAAGTTTCCTTAATTATAGGGCATTTTTCCTTCGACTCTCCAATAACTTCTTTCGCTATGGCTTGAAAACGTTCGTTAAAGACAAAAAATAAGCTGAATCATAACAAGATATTCCAAATGGGGCAGTAAAACATTCAAGTTAGTTTCTTGTGATTGAAACAAGAAAATATATCAAATTCTACCAAATACTTGCAGGAAATCAAGCCATTAAAGCCACAATTAATGTTATCAAGGCAAGGAAAACTAGAGGTAGGAAAAGGTTACATAAGCACGTACTTAATGCTTTCAAGTACAAAAAAATGATGCTAACTAGTACGCAAGTCCACACATTAGAAACTACATCTTTCTGTGTATCTAGTTGGAGGCCAACGTTGCACTACTAGTGATGTTGTTATATATGTTTCATTGACATTTGTATATGAGTAAAAGATGCCCTTCTTTCTATTATATCACTTCAATTTCTTCTTTTCTTTTGATAAGTAAAAAAAAATCAACATGAAGGCGCTAGAAACAGGAACACAAAAACATTTATAAGTTGTAGAGCTTATACGTGGTACATAAAAACTTCATAAGAAGAAGAATTTCAAAGCAATGATGCATTATACACATAATTTAAAGTTTTGATGCATAACCTAGCGCTAGAGAACTAATTTTTCTAACATCTAACAGAGAGTACAAACAAGAAAAATCATCAAAATATCAAAATTTCCTTTTTTTGCTTGGTATCAGTAGTCAACTCTTTTCCAAAACTCTTTTCCTAATTTATTCTGAATATTATTTATGACAAAATTTTTAGGTGAATGAATAGGGTCTACTTGTTGTGAAGAATCATGTTTTGCAATTCAAACTTTATCTAGCACCATACTTTCAGTTGAATCCAAGCAATGAATTGATCCAAAATATATGACCGCAAAAATGTAACTGAGGACCAAGCACTAGCCATGTGCTACGCTGCTACCAAACAATCTTCCTCATTTGAGATTGGGACAACTCATATCGAGAGATCTAACGCCAAGTATGAGACGGAGATCTAATCAAAAATACAAATCCGCATTTCTGTATACCATATTAACTCTAGCAAATGCTGCATGGTCCAACAACCCAAAATGCGGGTACTAGCAAACGCTACATGGCCCGTGAACACAAATTGTGGGCGCCTCAGATATGTAGTTTAGCAGCACTTAGGATCCAGAGATTCCAGACTTGTACAAATCAAATTTGTCAGGAAGAACTCAGTCCTGCATGTTTGAGTCAACTTGTCCCCAATAAACTTACATAATGCTGTGCATAGCATATCAAAGAAAAACTATGAAATGAAGCATGGTTTTGCTCCTCCACTGTCTCAACATCATCTCAATTTTCATCCCTTTTTTCTACCCTGAGTGATAAAAATCAGCTTTATGAATATTTCAGATCCTGCCGTCTATCTGTTTAAAAACAAAATTTACTTTACTGAACTTGAAAACATGTACAGCACAACCATCTAAAACCCATGAGATATCAAATGATAATGGCCTCACATACATAAAAAGAAACATGCATGAAAATTACAAATGTTGGTGGGTTGATACAACAAGACAATAATCAATATTTAGGGGAACATAACACATACCATTGACTCCAAGAGATATATCCCACTAGTATAAAATGAATGCATAATTACAGGGTTATGCAATATGCCATAGTGATACTACTGCAAAATTGAAAACTGTTTCACATGCAAATGGTTGTAGTGTTTCACAATGTGATTGAAAGGCACAGAAGAAAACAGCTCATTAAAATAGAAAACAGTTTGACCAAAATAAATAAATCATACCATTTAACAGAACTTCAAAACGCAATGCACATGGTTCAGCCCATTTGAGCATGTGTTGGAAAATTACTCAGTAAAATCAAATAAAATCAAATCAAAGGTGGGTTATAAAATGGTCCAATATACTCACGAGTAAGATTCTCTGTTTCATCATCAAGCTTCCTTGTGTTGAGGGATGTGCTGCTGGATGCAGCTTTGTTTGAGCCAGCATTAGCTACAAAATACAATAGATAACTGTAAAAATGTCACCAGCTCAGAAGCACAAATAAACTGTCAAACACAAAATTATTGTGTGACCGTAGAAAGACAACAAAATACAAAAAAAAAGAGGAACTATTCGGATTTGAACGCAAAAAATGTAACTTCATTCTTTTTCATTTTTGCAAAACCAAGCGATTTGGACTTCTGTGCATGCTCAAAAAACAATTACAACAAGTGTGACAGAGAAAGACATAAATTTGCTTGTATAACCCTCAACAAATATCTGAAGGAGAAATTATGAGAAAACAAAACAGGAGTCATCCTCCATCATCAAAGGCAGAAAAACAATGGTGGTGTTTGGCATTGATCATAATTGTAGTTTTTAGCTTTTTGCTTCTACTTTTAGCAATAAGCTATCATTTTTTTCCCAAACACCCACGGTTTGTACTACAAGCTATAATTACTTTTTCTTCTATAAACAACTAGTTTTAGCTACAAGATATCATTTTTTCCAAATACTCACAACTTTCACTGCAAGTTATAACTATCATTTTTTCCGTTATAATCTATAAGCAATTAATTTCAATAATATCAAACACCACCAATGAAGAAACAACATAAATCCAAGTGCCTTTAATGAAGAACCAGGAAATTACCATTTCCAGTTACCAAAAGAGCATCAATTACAACAGGGTCGATATTGTTTAGAGGGCTCTACAACCAGGGCATTGCAGTGATTTGCAGCCAAAAAAAAAATCACTCCTTTTTCTCTTTCTCTTTATATCAAACTCATTTTTTCTTGTCTCCCATAAAAAAAACACTTCAATGCAACTGTCTGAAAAATATAGTTGATTGTATATATCTTCTTAGTTTACATAAATCTTTTTTATTGCTATTGGTTGGAATTAAAAGCCTAATAAAAATTATTAGTGATGTTTGGAGCTCGTGTGAGATTACTAATTTTTTTTTACTACAAGTCTACAACCGCTGTCCATAATAATTTTAAAAAAATATTCATTATTCAAAATTAATTTTATGATAAAGCTATGTTCAAAAAGCCTTTAGGCATGATTGATTGCTAGTTTAGTACAAGGAAAAAAATACTTTGTTGGATGAACAAACTAATAAATTCCATTAGCAACTGAAACCAACTGGCCAAAATAGTCAGGTGGTTCCCTAAGCCACAGCGGGATGCATAGAAATATATATACATCAAATGTTTTGTCCCATCAACAGTTGTTGCTAATAAGAACAACAATTAGGAAGCCAATTGACCAATGATTTTTTTTAAAGTAAAATCAAAACTCAAAAAAAAAAAGCGAGAGAGATCAAAAAAGTTTGAACCAAAAAAAGTAACCAAAAACTAAATCATCTTAGTAGTCCAAACCATCCACAAAATTAGGCATTTCTGAACAGCTCGCCAAAAGGGAAAAAAATACAACAATAGCAACGAATCGAGAATAACCAGAACATGCATCAAAAATCTGATTTACCAACGCAAATATCCCAATCGGAAAAAACAATAGTATCTCCCACGACAATCCAAACTAGCATGAAGAATAGCCATTCTGCTGATTCATCTGCAGTTTTCCGACAAATGGACTATATTGCAGGTAAAGAAATTCTTTCATTACTTGATTTACCTTTTCTGACGGTTTCGATCTCGGCACCGGCGCGACGAGCGGCGTTAACAGCCTTCTCGTCCTTCCTGGCAGCGGCGGTGGGTGCCTTCTTGCGGATGACCACAGGTTCCCAGTCCTGCGATATCGGTCCAACTCCGGCCATTCGATTTCTCTAGCTATAATCTTTCGCGCTGGTAATTTGGGATGCCTGTGTCAGGGTTTATGCGCGTTGGATAAGAGACGATGAAATTGGTTCGAGCATAAAATAGACGATAACTTCTATTTCATAGGCCCTGTTTGCTATGTTCAAAAAACTTCGTCTTTAAAAAGTTCGCGTATTTTAGGGAAAAATAATAAATTTTTTTATTACTTAGAATAAATAATTTGGGGTAATTTCTTTTCAATTTTTGTTAAACCATTTGAGATAGTTTTATTTTTTACTTTTAAACTATAATGTTTTGAATGCTAACACCGCATCTCTCAATCGATGTCAATGTCTCTCTCATTTGTTGCTGACACCAATGCCTCTCTTAATTGCCAATGAACTTGATTTCGAAAGTGCGATGGAGAGAAGAGAAAGAACAGGCTTAAATGATCTATGAGTATTTGAAAGCCCTCTATGCGTGGACGAGGTAAGGCAGACTGAAAGTGCAATGCTACGATTATGAGATCCTGAGAAAGGCGTAGAACATCTAACCAAGAGTAGACAGCATTTCAAGCCGTCTCAATTAGAAAAAGAGTAAGCAAGCGGAAAAGAAAAGAGAATGAGCAAGAAGAGGATAATGTTGTACTGAAGCAGCTGAAAAAGACACATACCAACGTAAGCATCTCGGGGTTGCTAATGGCATCACACTGGCACCGACAAGTCATGCTAAAAGTTCTGAAAAAAGCTAATGTATCGATAGATGCGACCCTTAAATAGTTGATTGGATTAATATTGCCAGCTGTAGAGCCGAAAGTGATATTTTTTCGAAGATAAATTTACCATTAGAATGGAAGAATCACAATAAAACTCTACACATTACAATTAAGTGTTTAGAAAAGTGGATCCGAATAATGCTCATCGACAATGGTTCAGCCTTGAACGTTTGCCCACTTAGGACTACAGTTTGCTTAGGAACGAAGCCAGACCATTTCACGCCTTGTAACCATGAAGTTCGCTGGTCATTGGCGGTTCTTTCTCTTTTAATTGAGAAATTTCTCAATTTAAATTTTTTGAAAAATTTCTCATATTATTTAACTAAAAAAAATTTAAATTTAAATTTTTTGATAATTTTCATAGCATTTAATTGAAATAGAGAAAAAAACTTCTTATAGCATTTAATTAAAACAAAATTCAGTTACACAAGACAAGCGTTAATTCATCTATAGTGAGTCAAATTCGAACTTGAGTTCGAAACAGGCCTTTAACTTATGGAAATCCTCGTTTGTGGTGCTTTTGCTCTGCTAATTATAACGATTGTTGTTCACTTTAACCACTATTATGCCTCATCGTGATGGCAGTTAAAGGAGACAGATGCGGTAATGATTGAGAGAGACAAAAGCGACGGCGAGTGAGACGACGACAACGGCGATGACAAACAAGGGAGGCCTAGGCTAGTGTTTAATGTTTGGATGTTGTTTAAATGAATTTTATGAACATATTGAGTATAATAAATAAAATGGAATTTGATTTAAAAAAAAACGGATGAAACTAATCCTTATATAAATATTACAACCTCTATTTAAAAATCCTAGTTATTTTATTAAAAAAAAAATAGTATGTTTGAGATGTACATAATTTTTTTCTCTTATAAAAAGAAATTTAAAAAATTTAATTGATTTTTAGATAAATCAAACAGGGACTTAGATATGTTCCTTCCGATTTCTGATCCTACGCTTCACAGAAGAACGAAACCGTGCCGTCAGAGTTTTGTCCTCATGTTTCATTTTCCGGCAACGACGGATCTGCTTCTCGAAACTCCGGCGGCTTCTTTCCATCTTCAGCACTCCAGGTTCAGGTAATACCTATTCCAGGTAGCAAATTGGCTTTGAAGTAATCAACGTACACTAAGTGTTTGTAGATTTGCTTGACTCTTGCAGGTTTCTAACCTGTGCCGTGCGCTGAAGATAAGTGGAGCCAGCAGAATGGCCTTTGTTGATGTGATCATATGTTCTCTTGATTCTATCAGACACGTAAGTTTTCGTGATCATAAATTGAGTTAAACATGTTGTGCGTCCCCGTTGTGTTCACATGATGCACTCTCTTACATTTGTTTGTGGTTGATTATTCTGCTGCTTTATCTCTCTCTGGGTTGGTATTTGATGCTACAAGTGCTGTGCAATGTTGAGTGCATGTCTTGTATTATTTGGACCCATATAATTAGTATTTTTTTTTACATGTATTTGGACTGAGCTGGAGTCATGAATTCATAAGGAGTCTAATATGTGTAGGTTTTGTAATTATATGAGGTTAGAGCTTTAGAGTTTGTCTATAAATAGGACTCTATTATTATAATTTTTCATGTGGAGAGTAAATCAAGAGGTAGAGATGTAAAGAGAGATTGAAAAATACCGAGAGCACGGGAGTAACCTTTGAGCAGGGAAACAAGATTTGCTTCAGGGCTCGAGTTGTGGGTAACAGGTTTTGAGTTGTTTTTGATATCGAGATTGTACATTCTACGGTTATAGTGGATTATCACTCGCACCCGTGGACGTTGGCAGGTTGTGCCAAACCACGTAAATCCTTGTGTGATTTTTCTTTGGTGTGTGTAATGGTTTTTGTTTCCATTCGCATTTGAAAATTAGTGTTCAAATTCCAACAAATGATATCAGAGCTAACAGTAGACGATTCGAAACCGTGGTGGGTGATCAGAGCGAGGTATTATTTTTGATTTCGTATTGTATAAATCAGAAAAAAAAAATTATTTAATTCGCATAAAAAGAATGGGGCTGGTGCGGCGCAGTGTTAGCAATTTGCAAAGGTTTTTGATTGCTGCACGGATATTGATCATGGCATGAATCTGGAATGTCAACGGCGGTGTTCGATTAGTAAAGGCAGCGAGTTGTTTATTTTTCATTCTCAAGCAAGAGTTTTTTTTCGAAACGCCAGGGTAAGAAATATTTTGTACGAAAATCACGGTTTGTTTTTTGGAAACAGAGCAGAAAATTTTTCCCAAACAGAACAACAGTTTTCAGCGGGATAGGATTTGGTTTTGCACCAAAATTGATAAAGCTTGATATTTAGGGAAACGTGATTCACTGGTTGCCATAATTCCTGGGATTTGGTTTTGGTGCAATAGTGTCCTTTTTGGAATTTTTAAAAGGAGTTTTAATCGTGTGTGGTTATAAGACTGAAAACAACGGTTCATAATTATTTTGTTATATTGGCTCGTATATATAGTAAAATAATTTAAGGGGAAAGTGTCTCTTAATATTTTTTGGTACTGCGGATTCAACGGTACGGTCAAATTTTTTAGTTTTTGCACCATTTGATTGGATTGGACAGATCGATTTAGATTGAGATTGATCGGGTACAATCAGAAGCGATCGGGTACAATCGGAGTTAATTTGGGCTGCGTAAAACAAGGATTACACATATCTGATATTGCGACGTGTTCAGATTGTGGAGATTGTCAGACACAAATCTAATGGTGTTGAAGAGTTCGGGTTTCGTGATTGAACTTTTTAACGGCCACAACGACTTCACCTTATGGCAACAAAGGGTGAAGAATATATTGACGTACGAAGAATTGATTAAGTCTCTCAGGAATAAGTCAGAGAAATCGAAAACGATGAAGGATGTAGAGTGGGATGAGATGCGGACTTAGCGAACAACACGATTCAGTTGTATCTCGGTAACAGCACTCTTCGTGAAGTTATCAACAAAAGTGATCCGGCGGAGTTCTGGGCTAAGTTAGAGAGCAGGTACAAGTCCAAGACATTGATGACTCGGTTGTCTTTAAAGAAACAGTTATATGCACTTCAGATGACAGAAGAAGTGAACTTTATGGAGCACTTGGACGAGTTCAATAGGATACTGACAGAATTGGATTATATCGGCGCAAAGATCGAAGACGAAGATAAAGCAATTTTCTTGTTGGTTTCATTGCCTTCATCATACGAGCATCTGAGAACTACACTGATGTTTGTGAAAGATACCCTTAGGTTAGATGAGATTGTTGCTGCTCTCATATCTCATGAAATGTTGAAGAAGATGGAGAGTGACAGATCATAAGGAGAGGGCATTATGGTTGCATCAAGCAGTGGGAAAGTAAGAGGTAGGGCAACAGCGAGGCATGAAGGATCCAAGAAAAAAAGTCGTTACAAGTCAAGAGGTTACAAAAGAAAGTGCTACAATTGTGAAAAGGAAGGTCATCTGAAGAGGATTGTTTGAAGTACAAGGCGGACAAGGGGAAAGGACAATCATCAGAGACAACAGTTACAGAGGGCTCCGATTATGAAAAATAAAAAGTGCTCACAGTTACTTCAGGTACAGAAAAATCAAATTGGATATTAGATTCTGGATGTTTGTTCCACATGTGTGCAGACAGAGAGTATTTTGATACGTAACAGTCATGCGATAGGGGTACTGTCAGGATGGCAAACAATACAGCGAGCAGAGTTGTCGGTATAGAAACAGTGCGGTTTTGTAGGCTTGATGGGACCATTTTGATATTGACTGGGGTTAGACATGTGTCGAATTTAAGGAAGAATTTAATTTCTCTGGGGATGTTGGATTCGAGAGGTTGCGGGTTCTCATCTGGAGGTGAAGTTCTTTGGGTTTCAAAGGAAAACAGGGATGTACTGCAGGGACAAATGATTGATAACTTATACAGATTCGTAGAAAATGTTATGACATGTGGAGTTATTACCAGATATCAGATGAGTAGTATAGGTAGACGACATACACGGAAAAAGTGTAAGGGTAGTCAGGTTGAACAACAATTGCTGAAAAACATACGGAATAGGCGCAGGAGTACACATAAACGACAATGTAATACAAGTGCATAGGTGAGCAAATCAAATGGTGTGCAGGTGAGCAAATCAGATGGTGTGTAGGATGTCGGCAAGATGCGAGAGCAACATTTTTTGGATGTTTACAGGAAAGCTTCAAGCAACGAGACTAATACGACAGATGTGACGGACAGGTGTACACCTCGACAGAAGCGAGTCTCATTTGCTCTTCATTTGGTTAGTGGCGGTGATCTCTTCAATTGTGTGCACAAAAGGGGAGAGATAGGGCCATGTTCTTCTACAAAGTAGTGAGCTTTGTAGGGCACCTGGGTTGGGGTGCGGGCACCTCGGTATGGAGGTGTGGCAGGTCGACGACAACGATGACGGCAGAATCGACAGCAACGCTGGTTATCTTCACGGTGGTTTAAAAAATTCAAGCCAATGTGGAGATTGTTTGGTGTATGTCATGTATTCTATGGACCGATAAAATTAGTATTTTTTTTTTATGTATTGGAACTGGGCTGGAGTTACGAATCCATAAGGAGTCTAATATGTGTAGATTTTGTAATTATATGAGATTAGGATTTTAGAGTTTGCCTATAAATTGGACTTTATAATTATAGTTTTTCGTATGGAGAGTAAATCAAGAAGTAGAGATATATGAAGAGATCGAAAAATACCGGGGGCATGAGAGTAACCTTTGAGCGGGAAAACATGGTTTGTTTCAGGGCTTGGGTTGTGAGTGTCGGGTTTTGGGTTGTTTTGATATCAGGATTGTACATTCTACGATTATAGTGGATTATCTCTCGCACCCGTAGACGTAGGCAGGTTGTGCCGAACCACGTAAATCCTTGTGTGATTTTTCTTTAGTGTGTGCAATGATTTTTGCTTTTGTTCGCGTTCGGGTATTGGTGTTCAAATCCCAACATGCAATAAATTTAGGGACGAACCTAAGATTTGGGTTGGAGACAGCCAAGAACATATCTAAGCAAAAAACTCAGCATCATATCAACTATCAATGCACATAGAATAACCAAATTCTATCTACAATACTAAACTAAACCAAACTAAACTAAGACTGCCCCAATCAATTGGGGACAGTTACATGAATTATGTTACACTATTTTGCTATGTTAAGGGTCATATTTTCAGTTAATTTTAATAAATTTATATCTTTTCTTAATACGACATCTCATGTCAATGTGAATGTAAAAATTCAACATGCAATGTACAAGTGAAAAAAATTAAAAAATGGAAAAAAAAATATTCTGCAAACGAAAAATTCAACTACAGTCAACAACATGCTAATAAAAACAACAAAACAAAAGTTGTTTAAGAAGGATCACAAATTCAAAGCCAAGTTTGCTGTAGAATGGCAATGGGTATGCAGTAATCTTGTAATAAGGTATTCAAGAAGTGTAAAAATCAAACAAAAACATTAGTAAATGAAAGTTACAAGTGTTGATCTTAATTGTGTTACACATTGCGAATTTGAGACATTAGGAAGGGGGGACACTCTAATGTATACTTTTTTGGAGGCATAAATATATACATAATACTCGGGGGTTTTACAAATATAGAGGTGGCCATGCCCCCCCATTGGCCCCATGCTCTCTTCATCCCTGGCAGTAATGGTAATTTGGAATGAGTAGTTACAATAGGAAATTATAAAGCAATACAGCATGCATCCTATGTCTCTATGAACTGTCTTCTGTAGTGAAGTATCTGGTGGTACTTTATCAGGAAAAATTTGACTGCTACAGTTGATTCTTTAGTTGCTAGTATTGGAGCTTGAACTTCCCTGCTTCTTATTGCTTTATGAATTTCTGAAATGAGTACTTCCTAAGGTTCTTATTTTTCTTGTTCAGATATCAGAGCACATTGAAGGTGCCACTGTCTACCTAGATGCTGGATGTACAGAGAGTTTCCAGTTTCTTGGGGCATACCCTTTGTTGTTGGAACTTGGAGTACAATCTGTTTGCAGCTTGGAGAACATGTCTTCTCTTGATATGGTGAGAATGGTTTGTTTGTGTATATATCCGTTAGGCCAGTTGTTATGTGTGATATTGGCATTTGTAATGCTATTTTTTTATTCATAATTCAAGTGGAATCTGTCTTGAGCTACTTTTACTAGTTTGTTTACTTCCTGTGAACTCCGGTTAATTCCCAGCAAATTTACATTTTCCTTTTATTTCCTTGATATGAAATTATGTTTATAAGATGTTTGAATACTGAATTTGCCTTTCAGAATAGAATCACATATTTATAGTTTAGGCTCCTAAAATCTGTGAAGAAGAAATACCTACAGGAGTATGGACCAGGAAGCCTTTAGAAGTAATAATTTAATCATTTTATCAGTTAGTTTGCGCATAATATATGGAACATTTCTTGATATTGTGTATCTTTCAACAAAACAGGATGTGCCACTTTCTCTTTCTGCAAAACCAATTCTTAAATTGTTTTTTTTATGCTCTACTTGCTCGGAGGTAAGACTATAAGAGAAATGAAGGTAAAAAAAAGGTAGAGAGTTCCCCTTGATCCCCCAATTTACTGCCTTCTCAACCTCGAGTGGGAGAAAAAGAGGAGGGAATAAGAACAGACTTTCTTTTACATTTCTTCCATCCAACAATGCCCTTATGTGACAGCGTGAGTGTATATGTGAGGTCTTTATTCCTCGCTCAACCAAACTTATTAGGGAAAACTGCCTTCCTCTTTTCCTAGGGTAATCTTTTCCATCCTCGTACCTTCCTGTCCTTTTAATTTTATAAATGTGGAATATTCTTCTTTTGGTTTATGGTGTACTCTACCAAACATAGAGCATAAGTGGAACCAAATAATGGAAGAAAAAATGCATCATGTTAATTGCATATCACCCATGATTTTATCCAAGTAAAAAAAAAAAATTGTATCATCATGCTTCACACAACAGTTCTGATATTTGTTAGTTATTAATAACCTCAAGTATTGGTTGAGTTATTTTGATTTTGTTATTAGCTTCTTTCAAATTATTATGACTTTCTTTATTGGCTTCTTTCTCCAGGTGGTTGATTGGAGTCCAAACTCAGATCCTGCAAGAAAAGTTGTGGTCTTCACATCAAGGCTTCTTAGTGATGCCCATCGATATATTTTACGTTGCCTTAGCACACATCAAAATGTTAGCCGTTGCACTATATTTACATCCATCTCAGAGGTGCTTCTTTGGCATTGCTATCTTGGTTTGTCAAAGTTTAATAATTTCATTCATTCTCTCCAATTCATTATTTTTTGCTAACTTCTACTATTCTACATGTGTTTGTATATTTTGACTGAAGATTTTTCTTTAATCCACAAAAAGAACAAAACGATACAGAGGAAGTCCTCAAAAAAAGAAAAAAGAGAAAAAAAATACTGAAATTTGCAAGTTACACATCTCTCTAATCTCTATATATCTAAAACATAGTGATTTCCCTTAAAAGTCAATGATACCTATATCTTCCCTT
>JAOTRH010000025.1:8855822-8866221 GCA_034768845.1 Heliamphora exappendiculata
TTAATTATTTGACTACCATGACTAGACCAGACATTGCCTATCCGGTCAGCGTTGTGAGTCAATTTATGTCTGATCCTTGTACTCCCCACTAGAATGCAGTGGTTCGTATTCTCCGATATCTCAACTGCAACCCAGGGATGGGTTTTCAGTTTTGTGATCGGGGTCATTCGCGTACTGAGGGTTATTCTGATGCAGAGTGGGCAGGATGTCCAATTGATAGAAGATCCACATAGGGTTCTCTGTTTTTGTTGGTGGGAACCTCGTGTCATGGAAAAGGAAGAAGCAAGACGTGGTAATGAGGTCAAGTGCAGAGGCAGAATTCTGGTCCATGGCATTAGCAACATCTGAATTATGTGGATTCGACAGCCTCTCACCGAGTTAGGTGAACCGCCTATGGGACCTACTAAATTGTGGTGCGATAATAAGTCTGCAGTTTGTATTGCCACAAATTCGGTGTTTCATGAGTGAACCAAACACATCGAGATTGACTGTTACTTCATCCGTCATGAGTACAAGAATGGCACCGTCGGGTTTGGTTCGGTTCGATCTGGTAAACAACTTGCTGACTTGTTCACTAAAGCATTGCCGGGATCTCGAGTCAATTACATCTGTAACAAGTTGGACATGATTGATGTATATGCTCCAACTTGAGGGGGGTGTTAAGTAGTAAGGGTTAATATATTTATGTATATATTTTAGTATGTGGTATTATGTGGGTATGCCCACAGTAGCTACTGTAATCCTCTTTTCTTTAATAAATATGCGTGTAGATCTCCTTTGGTGTGACACACTCTTCTCCTTTATTCTAACACAATGCTCAATATTGCCTTGATGGTGAAGATCTTCACAATCGGTGAAAATATCTCAGTGTAGTCTATTCCCGGCTTTTGCTGAAACCCCTTAACTACCAACCGTGCCTTGTACCGCTTGCTTCCATAAGATTCTTCCTTCATCCTGTAAACCCACCTATTTTGCAATTCTGACTTTTCCTTGGGCAACTTTACCAAGTCTCAAGTCTGGTTTAATGATAGAGACTCCATCTCATCATCCATGGCATGCTCCCACTCGCACTTTACCCCAACCTACAAAGTTTCTTCAAAGCATTTTGGCTCACCATTGTCAGTCAACAACAGGTAATGTAATGAAGGTGAATAGCGGACTATATAGGCCTACTGATTCTGGTAGACCTTTTTAGAATGGGAGTCTGTGGTTCTACCTGTGGAGTAGGTTGTGTGTTTTTATCCCGAGATTCCAAAACTCTATTAGACGGCCCCTCAAATTCAACCTAGTTTGACTCATCTGCGGTCTCACATTTCTGATCCTTTCTATTTTTAAACAAAATATACTTATTGAACACTACGTCCATGCTCCTAACCATCTTCCTATTTTCTAGATCCCATAACCTATACCCATAGCTATCCGTACCGTAGCCGACAAATGTGCACTTCCAAGACTTGGGGTCAAGCTTACCCTTGTTCTTTGGTTTAATATGAATATAAGCTATGCATTTGAAAATACGTAAATGAGAAAGTTTTACCACTTTTTTGTTCCACGGTTCCTCTGGCAATCCATAGTTCAATGCAACTGAAGGTCTCCTGTTGATCAAATATGCCGTTGTGTTCACTGTGTCTGCCCAGAACTGTTTTGGCAACCTGGCATGCAACCTCATACTCCTGGCACATTCCATGATCGTCCTGTTCATGCGTTATGCCACTCCATTCTACCTCGGCTTCATTGGGATAGTCTTTAACCTTCTGATCCCGTTTGCTGCACAATAGTTCTCAAACTCTTTGCTGCAATACTCACCGCCGTTATTAGACTTCAGACACTTCAACTGTCACGCCCTAAACTCCGGGTCACGCGAAACACCCATAGATAACCAATCCGAGAATGGACTCTCAAAATAAACCATACATGCATATAAACCATACATGCATTGTATATAATTACCAAACAGCTTACATTACGCGGCCCCAACGCCAGAAAACATGTTATAGCATATATGTTCAAAACTAGCAAAAAGGAAAACTACAGCTCTTCCACCCCTCCAGCAACCCCGGATCAACCTGCGTGACTGGTACCTGAAAAATATTTCAAATCCCACACTGTGAACCAAAGCTCAGCAGAAACTAAACAGCACATGCAATATAAACTAAACATGTTAGGAAAACGAGTTGTAGTTTTAGACTCTCTTTCAAGTCTTAAAACAGTTTGAATACAGTTTTAGATCACGACTCACTAGAGCCAGAAAACAGTTTTATAACACGACTCGCATGAGTCCCAAAGATAACAGATATATATGCAACACATGAATACATATCTAAACCGGCTTTCACAAACCCCGACAAGCTAACTCATGTAATCCATGTGCTACGCCAAACACACTTTGAGCAACACACCCAACACATATGTCTCCAGGACCTCATTTCCGTCCCTCAGATTCACACGCACTGTCCTTATGATCACGTTTTCATTCTTGAAACTATGCATATTATCCTAACAGATATCATGCTACAGTTAAGGGAAAGCAGTAAAAACACAGACAAAGGTAACAACTATAGATTCCTACCAATTACCCTAGTCACCACTTAAGGCTTGCTCGGTAATGGTAAGTTTTATACGGAGTTACAACAACGTAAACAACGCCATTCACGGAGGCAACTGACTTAGCTTACGGGTTCACAACCCGAGGGCACTAAGCACCCACCAACCCTGCATCGTTAGGATCACGTTTTCGTCCTTTAAATACCCACATGCACACACAACACAAGGATCTTCTCGGGTTTTCACCGAAGGACCACTGCCCCATCTAACATTTCTGGGGCTTTCACCGAAGGGCCATTGCCCCATCTAACATTTCTCGTTAACCAGGGTTAATATATATCGAACCACGTTTCTGTCCATCGTTAGCCAGGGCTAACATTCATACCAATATCACGGAAGACCACATTTCCGTCTTATATCATGCATAAATAAAATGAGAATTATAAATGCACAAAATCACATATAACCTTCACTTCATGACGCCACCCGTCACATAACCGACATCCACTCACATGGATTACAAACAACCCACAAAACCACGCCTAACTCAAAGGTCGACACTCAACTCATAAAACCCGGTTCTCACAAACCAACACCCTTTTCCCAAAAAGGACCACGGGCCCAAACACGCCCAACACGGCCATCACAAACCCACGACGCCCACTCGTGCCCAACACAAACCCAACGGCGAATAAACATCACGCACCTAACCGTGCACCAACACCCACGTCTAACCATGCACGTCACCCGAGGACGGCACTTAAACAAACACTCGAGGCCACTACGTGACCCCCAAAACCATAACACGATCAACCGAACCCCAAAACCCAAGCACCGAACCACAAACACAACATCTTAGTCGACTGGTCCTCAGCCCCCGGTCGACTGAAAACTCTCGGGAAAGCCAAAAATCCAAACCAGAAACATTTCAGTCAACTGACCTACTAGCTCCAGTCAATTGAACCCCAAACAGAATCATGTCGGTCGACTGACCTCCAGGTCCAGTCGACTGAAACCCAGGAACCAAGATCCAGTCGACTGATCATCAAGATCCAGTCGACTGACCTCCCACGGGAACTGTTTTTAAGCCACGGTTTTGCCTCCAAAACCTCGAATCGAAACCTCCAAACTCCCATCCAACACCCTCGGACATACACACGCTCAGGCCTAACACAAAGACCTCAAAAGAAACACCCGACACCCGATTTCATCCACCGAAATCGGCGAAAAACAGGTTTTTAACCCAAGGACCCAACTTTTAAACAAAATCAGATCTACAGCAATCTAACTAGTAAAAACACACACGATTACACGTAGCACCATTATAAGACATGAGAGTCTAGGATCTTACCTCGGTGTGTTAAAAACTCGACACCTCGAACCACGTGCAAAATCGAGCTTTGCCGAAATAGAATTTCGTCTGGATGGATGCGTAGACCACTGGGCCAAAAGCAAGGATACGTTGTTCGATCATTGAAAACCGAGCCTCAGGCCCCTAAGAAGTTAGAGAGAAGACAGAGAGAAAATGGAGGAAACTTAGTGGAGAAGTTTTGAAAATATCTTTTGAAAATATCTAACTCTAGATATTTATATACCTCCAAAATATCTTTTTTTTTTGAAATTTTTTAAAATTCGCACCGCAACGCCCCACGGCCCCGGGAACCTGCCCCGCATATTTATCTAACCCCGATCATGCATCAAAACGCATATAAACATGCAAAACCAAAAACGGGAAACACGCGTCGAAAAAAAACGCCAAAAAAAATAACGGGTCAGGGTCTCACATCAGCTTCTGACCCGTCTTTTTCTCAACTAGGGTCTTTTGGTTCTTGAATATGCTAAATGCATCTCACTTGTTCTTGTAGAAATAAACCCACAGTTTTTTTGTAGCATCATCAATAAAAATAACGAAATATCATGAGCCGCCAAGTGAAGGTTAAAGACTAGCGCAACAGTACTTGTGACAGTCCCCATACATCAGTATGAACTAGCTCCAATAGTTCTGCTTTTGGAGTCCTTGCTTCCTTTGTAAAGTTGACTTTTTTCTATTTTCGGAAGACACAATCTTCACAGAATTCTAGATCCACCGACTCAATTCCTGGTAGCTTCCCTTTTTGAACCATTATTTTCATTTCTTTCTCGCTAATATGATTGAGACGTATGTGCCACGTACTGGTGTTAACCCTGGATTCTGCCACTGATATCTTGTTGTAAGAACCCGAGGATACATACAAAGTATCCTCCTTTTTTTCCTAGCCAAAACCAATCTTTCCTTGCTCATCTTCCAGGAATCTCCTCCAAACGACGTCACAATGCCAGATTCTGCCAGCTAACCCACTGAGATTAAGTTCCTCGTCAGATTAGGCACGTTTCTGACATTCTTTAGCTTCAATACTGTACTGTTGGTCTGTGTGATCCGCACCTCACTCTTCCCAACTGTACTGCAAGCTTTGTCGTCTCTCAAGTACACCTTCCTAAAATTTCCTTTCATGTAGCTGTGAAGTATATCCATGCGAAGAGTAGCATGGAATAACGCTCCCGAGTCAACAATCCAAGATTCTATTTTTGAATCTAGTGCACGAATCAAAGCATCAACGTTTTCCTCATATGTGATGTTTACCGTAGCCTTGACCCCTTGATTTGCGTCGTCTCGCTGTTTTTTTGGAGCCTTGCAGTCTTTCTTAAAGTGAAATTTCTGTTCACAGTTCCAACAGCCACCATATTTCTGCTCGCCACCTCATGATTGTGATATTCCTCGTGACTTGGATCTGTGATTTCTCCAGCCCTTCTTATTTTTACTGTCATTCTTTCTTCCAACCCCTTCGGCTTTCAAAGTTAATCCTGATGTTGACCCCTCACTCGATGTTCTTCTGCATGATTCCTCTCTCAGAATAAACCCGGCAACGTCCTCCAACTTCAATTTTGTTGATCTCGAGGAGTTGCTCACTGCCACAACCAAACCGTTCCAGCTTTCTGGCAAACTGAATAAGAGGGTTAGGGCTCTGACTTCATCATCAAAGTCAATACCCACCGATTCCAACTGATTAGTGATGGTATTGAAATTATTGAGATGTTCGACAATAATGGCATCATTCGCCATCTTCAAGTTAAGCAACTTCTTCATCAGATATACCTTATTCGATGCAGAGAGCTTTTCGTACATCTTCTCCAATGCCTTCAACAGATCTGCCGTCGTCTTCTCCTTTGAAGTATTGGATATCACCGACGGTGTCAGGCTTAATTGCACGGTTCCCAAGGCTTTTTGATCCAATATCTCTCATTCATCCTACGGCATTTTCTCTTGCTTCTCCCTGATCAACAAAGGAAACAGGTCCTTCTAGTATAGAGCATCTTTGATCTGTATCCTCCGGAGGGCGAAGTTCTAACCATTGAACTTCTCAATCTTGATCTTCCTTTTTTCTGCCATGTGCGTTCTTCAACCTCCAAACCCGCAGCTCTAATACCAGTTGTTGGGGATTGAACACCGACGGTCAATCCAATCCACAAGCCTCTTAAATCATGCATAAATCACAAAAGACAGAAAACAAACAAGAAACCAAACACGCACGATGCAACGCACAGATTTACGTGGATGTAGGCAAGTTGTACTTACATCCATGGGCTCACACTTTTCACTATATACACTTTGGAGAATACAAAGTTAGAGTTTTGGGGCAAAACCATACAAGAAAATTAGGTCAACACATAACACAGCTGCAACCCTAGCAGCAATATAAACCGCAGTCCCGAACAGACCGATCAATCGGTCCCCATACCGCTCGATCGGTCAATGATTCAAATTGATCTGTCTTTGACTGCTCTCGATATTTTTGCAGACCGCTTGATCGTTCAATCCCTGTGATGGATTTTCTTCACCCTTTAAACACCATGGTCCTGTCGATGAAACATTGAGATTCATCTCTGTTGCTAATTTTTGTATTAGCACAGTTGGAAGCTTACATTGCTCTAGCAATACCATTTTGAAGTTAATTCCATTCTGTATGTTTCGGATGTTAATTCCATTCTGTATGTTTAGTCCATTTTATGGTTTAAAATCTTATTATTGCTTAAAATATTTGGTAGTCTGATTAAATATTTACCAATTGCAGATTGCTCACTCAGCTTATCCTGATTCACCTCTAGGACCTGATGCTTTTCATGAATATGAATCCTTGCTTGTCCAAGACTATGAGGAGCTTCTTAAAAGATGTAAGGTAAAACCTAAAGAGTCAAGAGAAAGCAAGTTCAAGGAGAACCTGACCACTGAAGATGCAGGATGGTCACAACTCGCTTCTAGTGAAGAAGACATTTCCCCCGTCGAAGCAGGTTCAGGTGCAAAAGATTCACGTGAAGATGACCCGATCGGCAACGGAGAAGATGTAGGCCAAAAATTGGTTGTTTCTGTGCATCACTTCCCTTTGATATTGTGTCCCTTTTCACCCCGAGTCTTTGTCTTACCTTCAGAGGGATCAGTTGCTGAAGCATATTTATCAGCTCAGCATGAGAATTCCCTTAGTCCTGGGTTGCCTCCATTAAGTACTGGCTCCCCTCTTGATGGCGAGGATGTCCCTCCTGGGGCTACCCTTACGGCACAATTTCTTTATCATCTAGCTGCAAAGGTAACACATGTTCCACATGCTTTAACCTAAACAATAAGCAGGTTTCCCTTCCAATGATGACTCCATATGAATTTGCAAATGATAACTATTTGGTTTTTTACATTTATTTATTTCATCCAAAATTATACTAGGTTCTCTGTGATGGATCCTTGTTGGAAGTACAGTCTTAAGTGTTGAAACTGAATTTAGAAAACCATATGCCGAAATTTTGGTTGTTTGTAAATTTCTAGTGTATTCAATGATCATAGCAGGGGTACCCTAACAGATATGCCCTTTCCTTTTCTTTTTTGGTTTCTCTTTCTTCCCTTAATTTCCTTTTGTTTTTGTACCTCGATTACTTCAATTCACTCAAGTATCATGACCTTGAATTTCTCTCTAAAACATGTAGATGGATCTGAAAATGGAAATATACTCCCTTGGCGATTTATCAAAAACTGTTGGGAAGCTATTGACAGATATGTCAAGTCTTTATGATGTAGGCCGTCGGAAACGATCAGCGGGGCTGTTACTCATCGACCGCACACTTGATCTCCTTACTCCATGCTCTCATGGGGACTCAATTGTCGATCGTATCTTTTCAGCTTTGCCTCGTAGGGATCGAACATCGGCTGCCCACATGAAAGGTTCACAAACTCAACTCAAACATAGCCCTGTTGACCTGCAACGTGCTCCTCTGGATGTTCAGATACCACTGATGAATCTTCTCAGGGAGGAAGATTCTACTACAGAAAATTTTCAGCTGTTAGAAGGCATTGAAGCTTTTCTACATGGGTGGAATTCTAGTGACTTGGCTTTTCAGACTGTAGAGTTTCTTAGTCTCTGTACCAAACTTCAGGGTGAAAAATCTTTTCAATCTGAGAACAAGCTACTTAATGGATCATTTGTGTCAGCAGAAAGTTTCCGTGGAACACCCTACCTGGAAGCCATACTAGACAGAAAAACGAAAGACGGTGCCATTCTGGTAAGGAAGTGGCTTCAAGAAACTTTACGTCGGGAAAATGTTAACGTGAATGCTAAAATTCGTCCTGGTTTTGCAACAAAATTGGAGTTGCAGCCTCTGATTAAAGCACTGGCTAGAAGCCAATCATCTTTAGTGAGAAACAAAGGAATCATTCAGCTAGCTGCAGCCACATTATATGCTCTGGATGAATTACATTGTGCCAAATGGGATGCATTTATCAGTGCTGAGAAAATGTTAAATGTTAGTGCTGGAGACACTAGCCAGAGCCTTGCTGCTCAAATTAGTGATCTTATTAATAAGAGTGCTTTAGTTGGATCACATGAAAAGAAAACCAGGATAACGGAGCCTTTACGGGGCCTGCTTTCTTTCCAAGATGTTTTGCTCCTCACAGTTTCTGGATATATATTGGCTGGTGAGACTTTCCCAACATCTGGTTCTGGTGGTCCATTTTCCTGGCAAGAGGAGCATTTCATGAAGGAAGCTATTGTGGATGCAGTTCTTGAGAACCCTGGTGTAGCAAAACTGAAGTTTCTTCATGGTCTAACTGAAGAGCTTGAAGCCAATTTTAACAAGATGAAGTCAGAGGAAGCAAAGGAAGAAACTCTGAGTCAATTGCAAAGTGATGATTTTGATGATGATCAGTGGGGTAGTTGGGGTGATGATGATGCTGATAAAAATATTAAGAAAGAGCAAGGGTATGGTGACATGCAGCTGAAGTTGGAGTTGCGTGATAGGGTGGATAACCTTTTCAAATTCCTTCACAAGCTATCTAGTATGAAGAGGAGGAATCTACCATTTAGAGAAGGAGCATTGGGCGTTGAAAGTAAAGGACTGATTTATAAACTTCTGACAAGGGTCTTGGGAAAGCATGATATCCCTGGTTTGGAGTACCATTCCTCCACTGTGGGGCGAATTTTCAAAAGTGGATTTGGAAGGTTCGGCCTTGGACAGGTGATTCTCCGTCCTCCGTTCTCTTTATAATTTTTACTTCCTTTTCTTTTCCTTTCCTTTTTTCATGTTCCTCTTTTCATCTAAGTAACATTTTTTTGGATAATATAAATACTCTAAACTTGGCTTCTTGAATCCTACAGGCAAAGCCAAGTCTTGCCGACCAAAATGTTATTTTGGTATTTGTAATAGGGGGCATCAACGGTGTTGAGGTAGGTTTTCCTTAACTCCTGTATCTTTATTCTTTTTTATTCTGTGTCTCTGTCTCTGTCTCTCTCTCTCTCTCTCTATTAAAATATGCCCTTTTGATTTTACGCCAATGATAATCATCCAACCATGAGGAAAATAATCTAGTACTTTTTCCTCTTCTTGACACGATATGGATATGAGTATAAGATATGTGTTGGGTGCGGCTACTTTTTATCAGATACGGCTAAGATCTCAATCATGAGAAAATAGTGAAGAGTGAAAATAATATATTAAAATTAAATTTGTGGCTTATAGTTATCATGTGCAACAAAATAATGAAGGATGGAAACAAATGCCTGATCTGCGAAATTAGTATGAATACTTGAAGAAGCGAAAATATTGCCTTGTAAATTGCTCATTGACTAGTTTTTTTCTTTATCCACGCACCCATATCTAACTTTTGGATACTTTTTAGCCGAGTCTCTATATCCTTAGTTTTGAGATTTCATGTATCCGATCCCTAAATACATACCTGCATCTCACACTCGTACCTGAGTTTGTGTTTTCTTTTTGACTTTAGATTGAGGTTTTCACCAGCACAGTTATGTTTAAAACTAGTGTAAAAAATCATTGAAATTCATAAATAATATGAACAATTTATTGGAATCATCAAATAAATAAAAGATGCTATCTAACACATATTGCATTGGCAACATAAGCACCATGTACTAAAGTCCACTATAATTAGCAAAATACACAAATAAGCAAAAGAACCTAAATTTACGAAGTTCTAATATTTTTTAGTTAAATTATATTTGGATATTTCTTCCTAAACATGAGAGTGTTAGTAGGTTTTAGGTTCTTCATATATCATACAATCCTCGTCCTTGAATTTTTATTGGACGTAGTTTATTTATCTCTTTGGAAAAAGAGAATTAGACAACTTACTGCTCATGACTTTACCTCATAGCGGTAGACAATGCATATTTTTGCGTTTAAACTTGAGGTTGGTGATTCTTAGTCAACTTGGCTAGCTTCCTCTGTTTTCGGTGATGAGACAATACTGGTGTAGATAAAGGCTAGGTAATGTTTCTCCAACTTGCACTGGGTCAATAATTGACCTGGTGTTTCTTTGATT
>JAOTRH010000025.1:8875178-8915178 GCA_034768845.1 Heliamphora exappendiculata
AATATTTTAAATATTTTTAAAAGCATCTTAAATTTAGATATGTATATTATTATTAATTTTTAACGAAATAAAGATAACTTAAAAACATAAAATAAAAATAAAACAATAATTAAAAAAAACTACTCCAGCATAAAATTGCCAAAAAATAAAAATAAATTTCATCTCATCTCATTAACTTTCTTTATAAATAAAACAAAAAAAATACAAAATATCTTATAAAAAAACTCATCTTCCAGCCCAAAAAAAAAAACTAAAAAAGTCATCTTCTTCATCAGCGCCTGGCTGAACTAGAGGAGAGACCCGACGGTTTCATCAGCGCCTGGCTGAACTAGAGGAGAGACCCGACGGTCCCGATCAGCCAGAAAACATACAAAAAAATGATAGAGATCAATTAACATATCTTCAAGATTCACTAAAAAAGCCAGAGGAGAGAAGAATCGAAGCAAGTCGGTACTCGCAATGCCACAAATGGAGTAGATCTAAGTAAATTTGTTGTTTGGGGGATGTATAGACACAATAATGGAAAAGAATGGACAAAAATCGACTGTCGAGAGACTCGGGACCACCCATCACAGAACGCTCACGCCGCACAGTCGCGAGCTCCATTACACTGTGCAGTTACGGCCGTAACGGCCCGTTACGCACCAAAAACGCCGTTACGCTACCGAAACCACCGTTACGGTAACAATAACGGCCGTTACACCTGCGAAATGTGGTAGCGCCGCTATAGCGGCCGTAACGTGACTCGATCTCCGTCGAAACCGTTACATAACAGCGTTACGTAACGGTAACGGCCGATTTTTAAAACCATGCTTCACAGTGACGACCAGTGCCTCTAGGTTAGGTATCCTCTTCCCAGGTAAGGATGATTCTTTCTCAACTCATTTTAGCTTATCATCTTTCTCAGATAGCTCACCCTTGAGTCGATCAAGGTCTTTAGACAGTTTGGTGCATTTTTCCTTGAAAGAGGTCGCCAGAGCAGCGCCAGCATGAATGTGCATCTCACGTTGATGGCATTGCTAGGATAGATGAACTGAGCAAATGCATACCTATCAAAGGAAGAAATATAAAATGAGTATGGGACACAAAAAAAGAGAAAACTGACAAAACACAGAAACTAACCCGAGTGAGATCAAGAATAAGATCTCTGGCAATATAACTAGTAGCAACTGAGGTGAGAGCTTCAACATCGTCACCAATAAACTGTTGCATCTTCAGCCGAGCAGCTTCAAAGTTGCTCATGATGTCTATTTGAGGTAAGGAAGAAGAAGAAGAAGGAAGAGACGACACTAGAGTAGTGGCAATAGGGGCAGACTGAGTTGGTGCTTCCTCAAAATGAGCCATAGGATCATTAGCTGCAGTAAGAACCTCAAGATCAACCACCGTCTTCTCAGAGGAGATGGGGGAATCTTTTAGAGATAGAGCGGGCAACATCTTTCCTTTCACCAAAAAGTGGGGTTTCTTCATAGTTGGGGCCTCAGTCTCAGTAGAAGCCCGAGCGTGAATCTTGGCCATCAGGGCCTTATCAGCCTTCTTCAACATATCTGACAAAGGATGATAACAGGGTCAATGGATCTCATGAGGAATGGATGAACCCAGCAAGAAGGCGCTAAGCTTCTCGTCAGTCACTAAGTAGCTGAAAGACCTGTTCGGGAACTCTTCAGCAACCTCCACTTGGCCTTTGGACGATGAATCAAGATGAGGTTCAGGCGTGATGCTACATGGCTAGGGATCGCCCCACACTCTCTGTATCTTGGGGACTTTTGTGTCTGACTCCTCCCAACTTTAGAGTTCCCATCCTTCTCCAAAAATAAAGAAAAATTTGTTTTTGTTTGTTAGAAGATGGCCACCCCTGGATGAGTTCTCGATCTTCATATTGAGATTGAAAGAAATACCACCCCGATTGTTTCTCTTTAGATCTGTAACAATAGAAGAACTCCTCCACTGTCAGGTGCTCTTGCCCTTAGCTAGACTCTTCCCACAAGATGATGCACCCGAGTAAGATACACCATGCATTTGGGAGAAGTTGACCGGGCAAACGGCTGAGAAACAATAAAAGATCTATCACAATTCAAAGGAATGACATATCGGAGACTGGTTGAAATGGCATGCTCATACAAGCACACCTCCCTAGTCGAGAAAGAGCAAGCCCTTTCACAAGAAGAAGGGACCCTAAAATGAACAATAGTCAGAATAAGATAGGCCTCCCACAGGCGTTCGAGGTCAGAAAGGCAGGTGGTAGAGGCGATTATTTCAGTAGCAAAACTCTTGAATGAGTTTGCAGATTGACTAGGTATTGGGCTAGAGGCCTCTCCCCCACATTCGAGGGAAGGGGAGACAGAAAAGGTCTTCTCCGAGTTAGAATCCACGATTTGGGAAAAGTTCTCAGTCCCCGTTCTTATGATTGGAACAACAAACCTAGCAAACTAAAAAGTTTTTAGACAACCCCTTTCAAAATGAGGGATACCTAAGACGAACAAACCTACCCAAGGGTTAATGATAACAACAAAGGATAAATGACATGCGATTTAAAAAATATAAGGGTGAAAGGTCTTAGAATGGGAGGACTATAGGAGCCTGAGTTACGAAAATAAAAGAAAAAACAAGAGGAAAGGAACAACAGTAAACGTACCGAAAGAAAAGAAGAGCTCTTAAAAAGTTGAGGGAATCTTAAGGTCGCAAAATATGCAAATAGCATAAATTCACCAAAGAATAACAATTCATAAAACCTAAAGAGGAATGAGCAATGGAAATGTGACGATCTATTGAGCATTTAACGGCTGCCAATACAGAGAAAAGGGACCGTTTAATGTGCAAGAATGAGCCCCTGGGATGCTGCCATGTGTAGCTTACATAATCGTAATATAAGGTTTGAAAAGCCATGCATTTAAATCTCGGCGCCTCCTTCGCCGCGACATCGCGAAAGTAAATGCTTGCCGCGCTCAAACTAAGCAACATTCCCAAGAGTGCGTGGTCGTCACCCTCTCAGGAATGGGGCAAGTGATGAGTATCAGTCGGTTAGTTCCATGCGACCCAACATAACAACCTAGCTCGTCGCTGCCTGCAAATCCGCAATCGACAAGCTCGATAACCTCTCCTACTTCTCTGATCTGGCTTCCTGCTCCCCCCTTTGCGATCTCTCCAACCATTTGATGCAGATTTTGTCCTTCACCCAATCATCCTCACCGTCGATTCCAACCATTTGTAGCTTGGAGCCCACTCTCGACTTCATCTCAAGAAAGTTCTCCTTCGGCCTCATTCACTGCAGGAGAGGCTAAGCCGCTAGGGCAAAGCAATGAGAAAGAGGCGATAAAGAGTGGGGTTGAATTTTCAAATGTCTAGAAGTCTTAATCACAGTTTTGCGCACAACTGTAAAAGTTAGACCTCTTTTTCATCGCCAAAAAAGATTACTTTTGAATGTTTTGCCAATACATTTTTTTTTCGGTCGCCAAAAGCTTACATTTGCCAACAAACAATGCCTAGCGTTGGCAAAAGTTTTCGCTAATGTGTGGTTGATGTTTGTGGGTATCATCTCTGAAAACCCTCACGAGACTAAAATCGCCCACTAAAGGTAACCTAGGGGTTTAAAGGCTTATTGAACATATTAAGTGCAATCGCGTATCCTATGAGAATATATTTTAATTACATTAGTTTAATTGTCTTTTATTTTTGTTTTGCTCAAGGACAAACAAAGTATAAGTTGGAGGGTGATCAGTGTGTAAAAATCCTGATTTAATCTACCGAATTGTGCTAAGTTATGCCTTTATTTTATGTTTATTAATATATATTATTAGTGCTTTTGTGTTAGCATCAAATGTGACAAGATGGTGGAGAACCGAGCTTAAAATGGGTCAAAAAGCTATCAAAGGTCAATAATTCTAATGTGAAAGCTAAATGGTCAAAACAACGTTATTCCTGTTACATCTTGGGGTCCGAAGACCCAGCACCATGAGATTCAAGAGTTATAATCTATACACATAGCTTAGCGTGAAATTTTTTTGGTAAAAACGTTCAACGAAGAAAAAAATAATATTTCAAAAGAAGTTCAGTAAATAAAACATGCAAAAATTGTGTGAAAAAATTGACATATCGTCACCATTTTAATCATAACTTTTCTACAAATGGAATTTTGATGGAATTTTGGTATGAGAGTAGAACCATTGAAAAGTAGATTTATGGGGTTTCAATTTAAACACAAGAATAATCTTATTCGAAATTCGAATGAAAGAGTTATGCTCGATTGAATTCAGAACAACAAAGTAGTCACGGTTCTATAAAATTTCATCATGACGAAAATACGAGCATCTGGACGAATTTGAACATAAGGAATTCAGATCAAGACATAAAGAAATGCGCTCGGACGTACTCCAAGGGCATCCAGACAGATCATAACAGAAAGAAACGCGCTCGAACGTACTCCAAGGGCATCTGGATGATCTAAGCAGCAAAGCCCTACTTGGAAACTACAATCTAAGAGACATGGATCAGCTCCTATGTAAAGGTGGCGTGGGATATCTTTAAAATCTATTCTGATATTGATCTGAAAAGCTTCTGCTGGCAAGTGTGAAGGCTCAGGAAGTGACGAAAAGTTAAAGGCAAAGACTCGGGATTCCAATCTTCTTCGATTCTGCATGGATTAGAGCCGAAACATGAGCAGTTAATCTTCTTCTTTATAGGGGATGATGAACCCCTAATCGATATTTTAGGAGTAGTTTAGAATGTTATTTCTTTTCAATTTGGATTCAATTCGTTGTATGATTTTAAGACGTTAACTTTTTTTACTTTTTATGATTATAATATCGAAATCAAACAATTGTTATATGTACTTATTCGTATCCAAATGTGAGGTGTCCTATGCTCGAATAGGACGAGTTGTGCCAGAATAACTCAAACGATGTGTATCACGTCTAAGATAGAATATGCCAGATTTGAATTCAACCTTATTCTTTTGATAATTTGTGTCAGACTTGTAGCTGTAACCGAATTGGATTGAACTGTTTAAAAGATATAAAATCTTAACGAAACTAAAATATGACTAGAGTGAATTTAAAACCTTAGGAATCTCTCTCTTATCTGAAATCAAAACCTTATAAATCTTTTTGTTTTCAATTTAATTTAATTTCATATTAAAACAAACAAACCAATTTTTAATTAAAAATTTTGGATTGAACTTTAAATTGTAAAATTGTAATTCCATCTCATATTTCTTGAGGAACGGTATCCTGACTTAACAATTATCTTACGAGTTAATAGTTAATTTAAGTAATTAAATATCTATTTTTAGTATGGGACGACACGAGCCAAGAAGGTTTATGGTACAACAATTTTCGATGAAAGTTATGATTGGTTTGATAACCTAGTTTAAAGGTAACTTTTTTCTCTTTTAGTATTTTTGAGTGTAATGTTTTTTTACTTGTCTTTATTTTAAACAAAATAAGCAAAGTTTATTTCATTAAAAAGTTATTTTAAGTTTTTTTTTGGAAAACTTGTAACTTACTAATTTTTTTATTGTTTTAAGTTAACTATAAATTATAAATGTTTTAATACATTAACCATTTTAGAGTTTCTAACTCTTAGTGTCGCTATTTTTTTTGTGTGCCTAGCGTTTACATTATTTTTTTATTAAGAAAGATTGGAATGGACATGTTCTCTAATTTATGTACTTAAAAAGAAAAATCGAAAGCCATTTTTTATTTTTGTTCCAAATTCAATTTGTGAAAATATAAAAAAAAAGTATAATAACACCTAAGAAAAAAATAACATTTTTTTGGCTTCTTGAAGAATTTTTTTTTCTTGAAAAATATTGTTTGCAACAAAAATTCAAAAATAATTTTAATTGAAACAGTTCTTTGTGTTTAATTGCGATTCTTAAAATAATAATGTTAATAGGTGAGATAATATAAGTTTTAGTGATAATAGTATAGTTAGGGATGGACCCATAGAGGCTAGTACTATTAGAGGCAATTGTAACTAAAGGTTCGCCGAATTTGTTTATTACAATAGCATTTAATTCGTTATTATGTCTAGTGATGCAGGGATGGTGGTGGAGATAAGATGGTAATGGTGGTGGTAGAAACAGCAAAGGCTACGAAAGTTAAGGTTATGAAAGTTAAGAACGACAATGCAGCAGAGTAGCAAGGCGGAGGGAGGGAGATCGAAAAAGTGGCATGATAGGGGTGATTGGGGAAGGGGATGGAGTCACAATGGAAAATATTTTTAAAATTTTACAAAAGATTAAATACTAATAAAATTACACGATAAATTATTAAAATAATAATATAGATCAATAAATAGAATTAGAAAAATAGAAAAATAAAAAAGAGAAATAAAAAAATGAAAATTAAGTATACTATTTTGTGTCTTAGTTTTATTATATTGTTAAAAATAAACTTTGTATGCATGTTTATAAATAAAATATATTTAAGTAATTTAATCGAAACAGAGTACAAAAAGTAAATACCATTCCTTATTCATTTCTTAATGGGACTAAGAAAAACTTGTATAAAATGGGACAAGAGATGCAGGGCTAAAATGGGGCAAGTTTTTATTTGAAAACACAATGACGGTCATAATAATATCGATAGCACTGCGATGGTAGCATGGTGGAGATAGTAGTAGTGATGAGAGTTTCGAGTGGTGAATGTATTGCTAGAGTGATAATAGTGGAATGGTGGTTCTAGTACAGTAAATGATGGTATTAATGTGTCAGTAGTATGCTTAATAATTATGACCATAAAATATATATTTTTTACTTTTAAAAATATGTTTTTAAAAATTAACTTATTTTTTGTTTATGGTAAAAGTATTTTTTGTTGACTTTTAGTTTTTATCGTATCACATATAAAAAATATAAAATAAATTTTTAAAGAATATTATGGCAAACAAACAAAACATAAAATTTTAAAATTAAATTTATTTATGTAGTTTGCTGTATTATTAATCTCCCCTCCTCGACATGAATTTTGCAACCCTCATGTAAGTGTACAAGTTACTCATGACACATTGTGCTTGTTTGTTAATCAGGTTTTAAAATGGTCTTTTAGATTAAAATTATGCAAATTTAGTAAGATATTCTATTTTGAGTATTTATTTAAGAATAAACCTTGTCTATTTTTTAATTATTTTTTAAGATCTTATTTTTTAAAATTATTAGTATTTTCGATAATTTTAACCCTAATTAATTAATGCAATTCTCTCTCATTCATATTCTCTCTCTCTCCCTCTCTCTCTCTCTCTATATATATATATATATATGTGTGTGTGTATATATATATATTAACATATTTTCTATTTGTTAAAGTTCTATTTTTTTTTTACTCTTCTTGATTGTAAAATTTTTATTATGTGATTACATATTTTTATTTTAAACATTTGTATTACTTTTAGGGTGATTTTGGTCACGGTCCTAATTTACAAAGTTATATATTTTAATAAATTTAGTCCTAATCAAATGTATTATTCACAAACTACCTTTAATATTGTCTGAGACAAAAATTTTATAACTCCACTGTTGACTCCTTCTCCGGCGGTGATGTCAATCACTCATTCTCCGACGATCTCCTCCTCCTACTTCGGCGACGATCTTTCCCTTCTTCTCCGGCACCAATCTTCTAGTTCTTCTCCAGCGATTTCTTTGGCGTCATTCTCATCTGTCACGCCTCAAAACCCGAGTCACGTGAACAACTCTAAAAAAAATCATTTTGTAATATTAAAATCCATCAAAATCACCTGAGTGCAAATAGGTCCAATGACATAAACCAAACACAAGTTCAAAACATTTGAATAACGCACTTCCAAGGATTTATATTAAGTAAAAGAATAACCCCAATGAATGAGGTCAAGATCTTGAGAGCCAAACTTTTAAAATAAAAACATAAAAATTTTCAAAACTTGCCCAGACTGATTAATCAATCGATCTTTGACAGTACACTATTTTTCTCAAGCCTGTTAAACAACCGAGACATGCAAAAGAACGATCGATCGGTCTATCAATTGATCTGGCCTTAAATAGATTTTCAGAAAGCCAAACCTTGAAAACTAACACTTAGATGATTTTCTAGCTTTTTCAACACATACATGGCAAAATGGAATAACTATAGAAGTGCTAAAAACTTGATCTAAAACCTCCATCGTGGCGTAAGAGTTGAATTTAAACAATAAATCAACCGAAAATCGTTTAGATAACATTGAAAATCATCCGACCAAAACTTTTTTTTATAACATCATGGCGATAAATCAATCCAAGGTTCCTCTCATAATCATACAAACATTCATGCATTACAACCATAACCTTAGGGCTTACAAAACATAAACTATTATGTACAATATGCGTTACAACGATTACATGATTTAAAATAATCAAAACGAGAAAACTACAAGTTTTTTAGTCCATCATCAGCCATAGAACTTCGCCACCTCAAACCATATAATCAGGATCACTTGAAATTATTTAAATCCAACAATGTAAGCCGAAACCCAATAGGAAAAGACTAGCATGTCTTAAAAGCGTTACATATAATCACGAATTATATAAACAACTTGACTACACAAATCTCAAAACGGTTTTTTATTTTTAAAACTGCCAATTTTCATATAATCCAATAATGTCCAACAGTTTAATAAATACAAATAACACGTTATTTTTCAACTCGATTTTCATAACCACTCATGATTTCTATGTATCGACCATGTCACATTGGAAACAAATATAACAACTATAGACTCTCACCCATTAGTCTAGGCTCAGGGCATTTAATGACCCGCTAAGTAATGACAAGCTCTATATATTATTACAACAACAAACGCCTCCCAATGGGACAATCACTTCATTTATAGAGATTAACCCAAAAGAGCGAAGTACCTATCCTGCGCAAGTTTTTGGACTTTCACCGATGAGCAATTGAGGTCCATATTAAACACATTATTACGGTACATCTATTGAATCATTAAAAATGCACACAACACGGTTATCGAAACGTTTGTACGCACATAGTCATGTACAAACGTTTAAAGGCACACAACAACAACCATTAAAACGTTTGTACATATACAGCTATGTACAAAACACCTAAAGGCACACAGCTACATAATCCATATAACCATGAAAAATTAACCAACATTTTCAAAATGTGTTCCACCATCTCAGCTGAATCGTTTAAATCAAGACTCAACCCCAAGGGTTAACTCCAAACATAAAAAAAAAATTTCTTAAAATTATGTTTTTGCAACATATTCATAATTCCTTTCAATTTTCAAAACTCATCCTTTTGAAAATTACGTACATACACATCCACCAACTTTATAATAAACCTTAGGATCGCAAAAATTCAATATCTATAGTATTTAAACACGGTAAAAATACGTATAATCACATATAACACTTTTTTAAAGTAAGATAGTCTAGAATCCTATTGTAAAGAGCTAAAAACTCGACGCTTTAACTTCCTGCGAAAAACATCATCGTCGAAACGAGATTTTGTTCGGATAGATGCGAAACCTTTGGTGTGTACAACACCGTTCCGCTCTCACAACGCCAAAAATCACATCCAAAATAAGAAAAAAAATCTAGATAAAAGGTTAGGGTTTCAAGTTGTCTCTTAGAGAGAATGAGGAGAAGCTTGCAATATAAGCTTGGAACCAAAAACCAATGTTTTGATATGCCTCATGCGCACTTAACCCCGACAGACCGATCGATCAATCTCAAGTCCAATCGGTTTGTCTTGTCTAGAAAATTATCAACTTTTGCACCACAATGACCAAACGGTCCGAGATTAATCTTATCATGCATTCTTAAGTCACAATATGCATACATCATATAGAAATAAATCATTTTATAACGACCATATGCACTTTATAACATATCAAAAAAATATTACAAAATTAAAAAAGAACCGGGCCTTACATCATCCTTCTTCTCCGGTGATCTCCTTCTTCTTCTTTACCACCGATCTCTTGCTTCTTCTTCGACAACGTCATTGAAGGATTGGAGTTTCAGAGGAAGGAGAAAAAGGAGGAGGTTCTCTTTTCCATTAAACTGAGAAATTTAGGGCCCGCTTGGTACAGTTTTTCGAATCCTATTTTCAGAGAATTCTGTTTTGAAAATTCGGAAAAGCCGTTTGTTGGCACAGCTGAAAAAATTATGCTCGAAAAAATAAAGAATTTGGAGTTAAAATATGGGGCATTTTTGAAAACAGATAAAAGTTGTTTTCACTTTTTTCGTTCATTTGTTTTCAATTTTTTTCGTTTGTTTGTTAGACAATCAATACACAGAATCAAGCACTCGTCGTCGTCGTCGTCGTTCGTCTCTGTTCGTCGTTCGTCGTTGTCGTCTTCGTTCGTCTCTGTTTGTTGTTCGTCGTCGTCGTTGTCATTTGTCGTGCCATCTTCGTTCGTCTCTGTTCGTCGTTCTTCATCGTTGTTGTCGTTTGTCGTGCCTTCTTAGTTCGTCTCTGTTCGTTGTTCGTCGTCGTCATCGTTTGTCGTGTTGTCTTCATTCGTCTCTGTTTGTTGTTCATCGTCTCTGTTCGTTTCTGGTACTCGCCGGCGGCGGCGCGAGCTCTGGGTTGGTTGTCGCCGGCGTTGTCATCGCGAACTGGTGTTCTGGTAGTCGTTGGCGGCAGCGCGAGCGCTGGGTTGGGTGACGCCGGCGTCGTCGTCGCGAACTGGTGTTCTGGTAGTCACCGGCGACAGCGCGAGCGCTGGGTTTAGGTGTCGCCGGGGTTGGGATTTGGGTTAGGGTTTAGGCTTGGGTTTAGGTTTAGGTTTCTAAAAATAATACACCAAATGCAATTTTTTTTTTTCAAAATTTTAGAAAATAATTTTCAAATTCATTTTTCAAAAATAGTTTTCAAATTACAATTTTAGAAAACACAACCAAGCCAACCCTTGCTAGTTTAAAATTCTGAAAAAAATTCTCATTCTATTTAACTGAGAAATTTATCAATTTAAAATTCTAGAGAAATTTCTCATTACATTTAATTGTGAAATTTCTCGATTTAATTATTTCGAGAAAATTTCTTATAGCATTTAATTGAGAAAGAGAATAAATTCCTCATAGCATTTAACTAAAAAAATTCTCAATTAAAGTTTTTGAAGAAATTTCTCATCACATTTAATTGAGGAATTTCTCATTTTAAGTTTCTAGAGGAATTTTTTTGAGAAACTTAAACTGATAAATTTTTCAGTTAGGGAAAGAGAAGAAATTCAGTATTCTAGACAAGTTCATAGGGGAAAAGGAAGACAGTGCAGCAATGTCAACGATGAGATATAAAACAGGGGCGATGCTAATGATGGAGGAGGAGGAGGAGGAGCGACATGTTTCACATCTGGAGTCGGTGGTCTAAATCTGGTGGTCAGCGATAGCGAGGAAGAAGAGGAGTGGTGGCAACGGCGAGATTTGGAGTCGATTGTCTAGATCTGGTGTTTGGCGGTGATGGAAGAGGAGGAGGAGAAGGAGAAAAAGGAGCGGCGGCAAGAAGCAGAGGCCATATCTGGTTGATGCAGTGGCAACTGGTTTAAAGGGGCAGTGGTTGATGGCGTTGTTTCATCAAAAAACAAGGGGAGGTGGTTGGCGGTGTTGTTTTTTATCAGAGAAGAATGGGTGGTGATTGGTGGTGTTGTTTTGTCAAAGAAGAAAAGGCTGTGATTAATGGCAGCGGCGTTTCGCCGAAGGGATCACGAAGGGGCGTGTTCGTTGTGGCTAAATTGTTTCCTCTTTCAGTATTAAGAATATAAAGAATCAAGCATCACTTTAATTTAAAAAAACAAGACCTATTCTGTTAAAAAACTTTGTATGGAGCTTATTCTTAAATAACTACTAAATTTAGCAATAATCACTAATTAACTCTACTTGTAAATGGTGATACTAATAAAAGTGTGAGTATATGTATATCCACGCACATACATATATATATATATATATATATATATATATATATAGAGAGAGAGAGAGAGAGAGAGAGAGTAATATTTTTTTATTTTAAGAATTTATAATTGAAACTTAATTTGTAATAATGATAATTAAGTGTAGATTTTATCTTTTATTCTCATTTTTTAATCTTTATTTAATAATGCTATCACTTTTTTCGTCACAAGTTTTTTGGTGATCAATTATCCTATAAAACGAGAATGTTATCATTTTTTTACATGTAAATATGAGAATTTCTCATTTTCTGAATGATAGTATTTTTATTATTTATGCAATATTAGTACATTGTACATTGTTTCTCATTTTTAATAAATAAAAAAATTCTAAGTTTATATTGCATTTGTACAATTAACATTGTTAACTGATAAAGTTCTTATTTTAAGAATTTTCTTATTTTTTGTAATTTCTCATTTTTAATTTAATATGATAATTTCTCTTTTTTTTTTGTGAAAATGCGAATTTTTTTCTATGAAAATGAGAAATTTTTTAATTTTTAAGTTTTTATATTCAATATGAATTTTATTTTATAGTTATGATGAGTAAGTTCTAAACGTACAATTATTTTTTAATACAAATGTATGTAACCGAATTTATAAAATTTTAAAATAAAAAATACAAAAATATAAAATTAAACATCAATTCCACATCATAAAGAGTATTATCACTCCTTTTACTTAATGCACCTTTATTGGTGAGGGATAAAATTATCTCTGTTATTAATAATATTTAAAAATATAATATTTTAAAGTAGTTAAAAAGTGAATAGAATTTGTTTCAAAACAATATAATTAACTCTTAAAACTATTTTAAGTAAAAAAATAAAAAGTTAGTTTGACAAAATTTGTACGTGACTTAAAAGTTAAAATTTTATTTAAATTAAATTAATACTTAAAAAATTAAAAACTTATTTAACTTAAAAAAATTATAAGTTATAAGATAATAAGCCAAATAAAATCTTAGGTTGCCCAACTAATAGAAGATAGTAGTTTTTTTGGGACTTTAAAGCTAAAAAGAGAAAAAAAGAAAAAAATAGAAAAGAATTTAATGCAGCAACCAAACGAAGCCAACATGAGGTCACCGTTTCTTAATATAGAGAGAGGAAATATTAATAATTCTACCATCCTAAAATTATATCACAAAACAAACCCAGAAATACAGTGCAGTATTTACCTTCTTTTTTTTTTTTTCTCTCTCCTCTCTCCTCTTTCTTCCTCACTCGCCACTCTCTCTCTCTCTCCCCCTTTCCAAGACATTACAACTAATTGAAAATTTTTTTTGAATAAAAATTAAACAAAATATATAATTTATTTGATTGAAAAATAAAAAATTTAACAAATCAAAAATAAAATTATAATACTAATTCTTATAATATTCTATTTACACTTCTACCAAACAAATAAATTCACTTAATTTTTCTATTGTAATATATTTAATCTAACGTTGAATTTTATTAATTTTAATTTGACATAGATTATTTTATTTACAAAAAAATAATATATATTTTTAGCTTAATTTGTCAATAAGAATTATATTTAAGGTAAATATTTGCATAATATAAATATTTATCTAACATAATATCTTTAATTAAGTAGCCTAAATTAATGCTTACTTTTATTATTTTTAATAATATAATGACATAGCTATTAAAAATGACATAAATTTAATATTTAATATATTTTATAATGAATTAATATAAACTAATTTTAGCTCTCGTTTTATAATATATATGGAACGAGAGCTAAAATTTTAGCTCTCGTTTTATCCCTTGAAAAAAAATAAGGGATAAAAATTAATTATAAAATCTGTATATATTCGATATTATTTGGTAATTATCGGAATAGCACGAAAACTATAATATAAAATAGAACGTATCGACCCCGTATCAAGTGATATGGCACAATATTTATAATCATAAACTAACTAGGTAATTGTTACTTCGACGTCGATATAATATAAAATTTATAAAAAAAATTATAATATATGCAATTATATATCATATTTAAAAATAATTCCTATTGACAAAGTTTTAAAAATATTATTTATTAGACTTAATAAATATTTTTATGATATTAATTATTATAATAAACGTGAAATATAATTCTTATTGGCAAATTAAGCTAAAAAAATATAAATTATTTTTTTGTAAATAAAATAACTTATATTAAATTAAAATTAATAAAATTTTACGTTAAATCGAATATATTATAATAGAAGAATGAAATGAATTTATTTGTTTGGTAAAAGTGTAAATAGAATATTATAAGTATTAGTATTATAACTTTATTTTTTGATTTTTGATTTTTTTATCAAATAAATTATATATATATTTTGTATTTTTATTAAAAAAAATAAAAAAAATTCAATTAGTTGCAATGTTTTGGGGGGAGAGGGAGAGAGAGAGAGAGAGAGGAAGAGAGGAGAGAGAGAGTGGCGAGTGAGAAGAAAAAGGAGAGAGGACAGAGGACAGAGAGAAAAGGAAGGTAAATAATGTTGTCACTTGTAATTTTTGATTTGTTCCTGGATATAATTCTGAAATAGTAGATTTATTGAGAAAATTATTTTGAGAGAGAGAGAGAGAGAGAGAGAGAGAGAGAGAGAGCGCTATATAGCACATGGCTTCGTTGCCGCTGGGACCTCACCATCCTCCAGACCACCACCCTCATGAGCCCTTGAAGCTCGCGCCTCCTCCTCTTCCTCATCTTCGACGGCAGCCGGAAATGGACTCCGACAAGGTAATTCCGGCAACTTTCTGAGTCTCTGACTTCTACTCTCCGGCTCACTTCCACGCGATGATGCCTCACTATTCAGGCCTCACTCTTCAACTAGGACTTCTTTTTTGGAGCAAATTTGAGCTCAGTTTACTCTAATTCGTCGGCGATCTAGCTCGAGACCTTTAATTTCCCCCGATCTTGCTGTTCTCGTGCTTTGTTTATCATCAGAGATCCCAACAACGTCTCCGGAAATAATGTCCGGAGAACTTTCTGGCGATCGAAGGATTTTGTGGTTGTTTTAGTTGTTCGTGATATTGTTTTGATTTGTGAGGTGTGTCTGTGCTTGGATTTGGATTTTTCAGTTGTTGATAACTCTAACAGGGCAGAAAAAGAGAGTCGGAGAGTTGTAGAGAGAGAAAGAGGGGATCCTTTTATTATTATTATTATTATCTATTAATGCTTTGTTTGGGGTCTGATATTGTATTTTTCTTTATTTCTTCAAAATTTACTCTGATCTAACTTGTTGATTTTCATTTTCTTAGCGTTGTAGGGCCTTTATAATTCTATCCAATAATTCTTACGCTTTCTAATGTTGATCTAGTGTTGGCCATCCTTGATCTGTATAACTTCATCAGTTAGATTTTTATCTTCATTAATGTGTTCTTGTGATTTAATATTTGTCATCTACACTTGTCGTTCTGAGTTTCGTACAATTAGGTTTTTTTCTTTCTCTTTTTCTTTTTCTTTTTTTTCTAATCGGAAGTTTGGCTGTAATTATTTCGAGATTTTTACCTCCTCTGTTCTTCTCCTTTAGGTTAATTTTGTTTCAGTTTTATATGGTTTGCTTCAGGCTGGTGGCAGCATTTGATTCTCTCTGATTTTTTTTCTTGTTTCAAATGCAAGCTTTGTGCCATGTGATGCTTTCCTGATAGCTATAGTCATGTCACGTTGCTTTCCTTAGCATACTTCTTTAGATCTTCACACTTTGCTCTGTTAAAATTTTTCCGAAAAAACTTTTTAATTCTTGAAGTGATCTGTTCAATTATTTATTGTAATAGTCCTCCGATTTGGTTTACAATGCAGGAAATGACGGCTGCTGTTGTTGAGGGTAATGATCAAGTCACTGGTCATATCATATCTACTACAATTGGGGGTAAAAATGGCGAACCTAAACGGGTCAGGACTATATCTCTCTAATGTTCCAGTTGTATTGGCTATTTCCTGTTGAGCATGCAATAAGCTGCTTCAATTTTATTTTCTTTTCATTGTGCAATGAATTATCTACTTTGATTCCTCGTTAAATAAGAGTTCATCTACTTCCGAGGCAAATTGTTGTTTTTGCGGAGATACATGCCTTCTTTAGTCCGAAGCATTGGGACCATGGATTTAAATACGGGCTGGTTCAAGCCGTATTGGCCTGTTCGAACCAGTTTTAGAAACCACTGATTTGATTACACCCCGTTATATTGGTAATCGGTGAGAAAAATTTCATAGAATGAACCAGATGGTTCACGTTATGAACCGGACTGTGCCGGTTAAAGTCTGCTACACACTGCCACTCCTGCTGAGTCACCTTGGTAAAATTTTGACTATTAACATGTAGCCTTGGATAGCCATGTGGGTTGTGGGTTTGTTACCCCAGGCAGACAACGAATGAGGATTTTTAAAAGGCTGGGGCACTTTTCAAACTCCTTGCCTTTTCAATGTGGGACTAGTTGAATGGCTATATATATTGGGTTGTTGGGATTCCTTCCATGTAACTTTTCAACGTGGGACTGTTAAATAATAGTACTCTTAACAAATTACTTGGGTGATAGAAAAATAAAAAATGCACAGTATTTTCTTTAATTTCTTAGAAAAATGCAATGTATTTTTTAAAATTTTTTTATCCACAACAATAAGTAACATTCGTTTGATATAACAACAGTAATTAAAATATGAAATACAAATAAAATAGTTCAAGAATTAAGTTTTAGAGGGTTTGCTATTGATTTAAAAAAATTCATGATTGCGACATGCGATTCCCGATATGTATTGCTGATACTTCTTGATACCATTACACCGCGACCGTTACCATTACGTGTCCCGAGACCGCTATTTAAAACCAATGATTGGGACAATGAACTTTTGTTTATGTTGCTTAATTATGAGACTCAGTGTTGAACCCTTGAGGAGATTTGTATGCAAATGTTTGTTTATGTATTTATTTTAGGGTTAATTGTTTCAACTTAGAAAGCTAAGCTGTTCATTTGTAATGCCTTTTTACAGACCATTAGTTACATGGCCGAGCGTGTAGTGGGTACTGGATCATTTGGAATTGTTTTTCAGGTATTACAATCATATGTTTTATTAAGATTCGGTTTTCCACTACTGTTTTTTTAATTCTTTTCTTAATGTCACTCTCATCCAGGCAAAATGCCTGGAAACTGGAGAGACTGTGGCCATAAAGAAAGTCTTGCAGGACAGGCGGTATAAAAATCGTGAGCTGCAGTTAATGCGCTTGATGGATCACCCGAATGTGATTTCTCTGAAGCACTGTTTCTTTTCTACAACAAGTAAAGATGAGCTTTTCTTGAATTTGGTCATGGAATATGTCCCTGAGACTATGTACCGGGTTCTGAAGCATTACAGCAATGCAAATCATACGATGCCGCTCATCTATGTCAAACTTTATACATATCAGGTTTGAAATTCTTCTTCTTCTTGACATTGCTTCCCTTTTATTTTCCCTGAGCCTAATGAAAGTTAAAATTGCTGATCAGATATTTAGGGGGTTGGCTTATATTCATAGTGTTCCCGGGGTTTGCCATCGGGATGTAAAACCTCAAAATCTTCTGGTATGAAGTATAGATCTTCTTTTCTTGACTGATTTGGAATGTTTTATCTGAAACTGTATTCTGTTTATCCTCAGGTTGATCCTCTCACCCACCAGGTTAAGCTTTGTGACTTTGGAAGTGCAAAAGTTCTGGTATGCTCATTGTCTTGTTAATTATTTTTGACATATTTATTGTCCAGATCTTTAACTGCGGAGATTAGGATCATAAGTTTTTTTCTGAATTACTTGTATCGTTATGTCATTCTACACCATTTGATGTCCCTTAATGTTTGTGTGTAATTGGAACTTGGAAATAATTTTACAAACTGCAAATTGCTATTTGAACCATATTATAAGTTATGTGAGGTTGCAATATGCAATTTTATAACGATGTTACCCATTAGGAATAACATCTTAGGTTGGACAAGCAATGCAAACCTTTGATTTTGTTTTGCCCCTCCTATTCTCTCTATGTCTCTCTCAGTCGTGTAAATATTTTTGTGTGCAACACATTTGGACCATGATAATGTTGGAATTGGAATTTTTTGGTGAAATTTATTGCACCTAACCAGATTTTAGGAGCTATGTACTTCTTCTGAGCATGAGGTTAGATTCAAATGATTTGGGTCATTTGACAATGTCAGTGGGGGAAGCCAACTTGGCATGCTATGGGTTGATTGTTCTTCCTTCCTCTCCTCTTCTTTCACTTGTAAGACTTTGGGCATGTTTGGATCGGCGGACAGGCTTTGGACTAGATTGGATTAAAAACTATGTGGGGCCCACAAATAAAATTTTGTCACATGGGATTAGTTATCCCGTGTTTAATTACAAGATTGAGACTAATAATCTAGCAAATAAGAGATTAGTAATACCTTATTCATGGTATTAATAATTCCAGCCCCTTTTGGTATTATTAGTACTAGATTTTAGATTATCTTTCTACCTTATATAACGGTAACAAATGACTCTACAACTCTTATCTCATTCTTTATCTCACCCTAACCAAATATGAACCAAATTTCTCACAGTATATATAATCCATTCCATAATCCCCTAGTATTAAAGAAAATAACATGTGAGATCCATAGTATTACTTATCCCTCGTATCCTATACAATTTCATGCAGCATGCCAAACGTGTACCGAACGAGTAGGGTCATCCCTACAATCATTTAGTTTACTGCACCTCAACCTTTCCTAAGAAGCACATACATTTCTAAGGAGATGCGTTACGTCTGATACCTGCGATGGACATGAACATTCTTCAAACACTCCTCTCTAAACACGTCCTATGCGATGATATCTTCATAGTAACAATGTTTTGTATTTTTTAATATACAATTTGTGCTCACTAAATATGCTTTGAAATATTTATAAGATGAAATATAAAAAGGGCAACGTAGTGCACGAAAATTTCGCGTATGCAAATTTTTAATCAATCCGAGACATGAATTGTTTTACATTTTTTAAAATTGGCGTGTATGTGACACGTCGTACATCTTTTGAAAATTGATGGGTCAGCGTGTAGCGTGTTCCGTGTCTATGCTACTTGTTTGGCTAATTGGCTACAACTCACATTTGCTCAGGCCTTGGGCTTTAGATTGTATTTGCATGCTTGTTATCTGCCTTATTTTACAACTATATTTAGAAAAGTATGGAGATATATTTTAGGAAAGTAATTTTGTTTCATTGCTCAGACGTTAAGTTGTGGTTTCAATTATTATACTTGCGTTAAATTTACCTTTATCCTTTAAAGCTCGATGAGCAGATCCTCCTTTAGACTTCAGAAACATGTATTTGAGGTTGTAGGGCAAGGCTGTCACATAAAACTTAGTTATGAGCACCGGGTGTGGGTGTCGGTGTGTGTCCAGGCATCAAAACTCTATTCTTAGGAAAGATGGGTGGGTACGTATACCTGGTCACACTGAACATTTAAATATGTTATATATTCTTGTATAATATCATGTGATCTCTTGCAATACCTGGAGAAGCAGTCTCAGCCTCACTCCAAAGGGATGTGCCAAGTTATGTTGGTTTGGATCATTTGGCCTTTGCCTAAAAGCTAACTCCCTCATGGAGTCAGCGATGTAGTTGACTGCCCTTTTAGGGCTTGCCTAATGTTGGGTACTTTTAATTTGAAGTCTGCTCATCCTTTCTTTTCTATACTAAATGTGAACTTCCATATCTTTAGCGTATTCCTAGCAGTGCTCCGGGGTTCCTCATATGCCCATTTCAACCCTTTTTCTTTTGCATTGTCACCTAGTTCCTCAACAATTCTTTGGTTTGTGTTCGAAAAAAATGGCAAAGTTTTAAATATCGGCCGTTACATGCCGTGTCAGTCGATACGTAATGGGATTTGGGACCTTTGATACCGATATTTCGTAATGTATTAGCCGACAATGGCCGTGTCTCCTGATATCGATACGCTTTCCAATAACGCAATTTAAAACCTTGATAAATATGTTTATTTATGAATATGTTGAAACCAAATGTGATTCAAAGGAAAAAATGGATTTCTTTATTATATCATATCTTCTATCATTGTAAGAGGCTCAAGACTTTTCTTCATTACCAAATGTGGTCTTATTTTTCTTTGAGCATCATTAAAAATTATAGGATATATACATCTAATTTGGTTATAGAGGTCGGATACATATCCCATGCACTTACCCTTGTAATATCCAGTGGACATAGGATGCTAGAGGGAAGAGAAGAGTCCTCGTGACATGGAGACAAGATAGCTCATTTACAGCCCTTCCAACTCTACATTGTTCAACTTTGTTGCTCTGTGCGGAACATCCATTCAATTTTGTATATATCCATTTTTCAGTACAACCTTTGAGGTTATAGGTTCAAATCTGAGGGCAACCACTTATGTTTGCATTTAAAAAAAAAATTGTCGAATCTTGAAATCAACTAAAAAACACACACACACACACATATATATATATTTGTGCATCTGCCTTTTCTCTTGTAGATATATTGGACAGCTTATTTTTCTTTTTGTTTGGGCTTTTTATTTTTTTGTTTTGTTTTTTGTTGAAATCTCATATAGTTTTTGTACAAAGTTTGTGTCCCTTTTGATGTTTTAATTTAATACCTTATTGAAAAAAAATAAATTTTGATTTTCTTTTTTGTTTCCCTTTTTTTGTGAACATATTTAAAAAATAACGGGTTATGTGGCTGGAAAATATATGGGCATTAGCAATGGCATAATGTGGGTTAATCTGGTGAATACTCTGCCAATTGTTTGCGGGTTTGGGATGGTATGCTGCTTCAAGGTGGGGTTGAGCTATATTGTTTGACTTCTCTGGAGTATGGGTGGTTCAATTGGAATGATACATTTTTTTGAGGCAGGTTGGAGCTGCATTATCTAACATGCATTGGGTAATTGATTTCTGCAGATTGTATTTGTCTGATGCTATTTCATCTGTCTTTATAATGAAGCAGTATAACAACTATGCTTATGGATAACTTAACAAAATAATCAATATTTTAACCAAGCTGGATAGATTATTTTTCTTTGTTGGCTGCAACAGTTGATCAGGCTCCTTGTTGCCTTTGTTTTATTTCCTTTATTCCTGTTTTACCTTTTAACCGGATGACTTCTTATGCCGCTCATCGACCATTTATGGAGCAGCAATTTTCTCTTTTCGTACTGATGAGCAAAAGTGTTATTTGAAAAATTGTTGATTTAATTTTTGCATTAAATATTGGAGGCATGTTGTGGATTTTACTATTTCCCGTCTTAGTTTTTGGCATTTTAGTTCACAAATATATAGAGATATGTAATTGACTTTTTGCAGTCTGTTCCTTCACTTTTTTTTTTCTTTTTTGGGTGTGGATAAGTTCTCTGCATTTTGATCTTTTTTGATCAATATGTATGTTGTAATCAGGTCAAGGGCGAAGCAAACATATCATACATATGCTCTCGTTATTACCGCGCTCCTGAACTCATATTTGGTGCAACAGAATACACGACATCAATTGATATATGGTCAGCTGGTTGTGTTCTTGCTGAGCTTCTTTTGGGGCAGGTTTGTGACTTTCTAGCGTCTGGATGGCATCTGCAACTTGCAGTTTCCTGAATACCATGCCAAGTAAATTTCTTTCAGTACATTTTGGTTAACATCTGTAAAATTCTATCATAGCCCTTGTTTCCCGGAGAAAATGCTGTGGACCAACTTGTAGAGATTATCAAGGTGATGTTTAATTGTCTGTCATTTGTATTCTTATGGATGTCAACACTGTTAATCATGTGAGTATTTAATTGATTATATTACCTTCTTACAGGTTCTTGGTACACCAACTCGAGAAGAAATTCGATGCATGAACCCGAGTTATACGGATTTTAGGTTTCCCCAGATTAAAGCTCATCCTTGGCACAAGGTATGCAGTTTTCATTTTCATTTCCTAAATGTTGGCTTCTTTGTGCTTCCGAAAGTGGCCTGAGTTTGAAAATTGATCATGAAGTTCTCTGTTTCAGGTTTTCCACAAACGGATGCCTCCTGAAGCAATTGATCTTGCTTCAAGGCTCCTTCAATACTCACCTAGTCTTCGTTGCACTGCGGTGAGTTAGTTTTTGCCCGTCTTGTTGTGGAGTTTTTATCAGTTCCACCTAAAGATCATTATTGGATCCAATGAGGATTGCATAAAAGCTTACCTATTTCAAGTCTCTTATATGATTTTTGCCTATTGCTGTTGCAAATTGTGATTCCTTTTCTATGATTTTGCTCTTTGTTTTAAATTGTAATTCTTATGACAAGTTACTTATTGGAAAAAAAAATGTTACCGTTGTTACAAGCATTTTGAATCAACTTAGTTCCAAAATCTTTGGGCAACTGCCATTCTGTTTGTTAACTAGCTATTATTGTTGCCACAGTTGGAGGCATGTGCTCATCCTTTCTTTGATGAACTTCGGGAGCCTAACGCCCGCCTTCCAAATGGTCGCCCTTTGCCGCCTCTTTTCAACTTTAAACAGGAAGTATGCATCCTAACATCTAAATTTATTATTTTGATATTGTAGGGAAGTGATTTTCGAGACTCTCCGTAGTGTATTTTCCCATTAAGTTGTTGTATGGGCACTGTTCCTCATGCATTATGCCTTCTTGGATCCACCATCTGCATGTGGGAAGTTTGCTTATACTCATACTAGATTTGTGGCACTCGCAATGCGCCTGCAATATTTTTTTTTCATAATTTATTAGTTTTAAATATTTTGAGAAATAAAAAAGAAAAAATGATTTTTGTAAAAAACATTAGGCAGAAAGTTAATTAGGAACTGTGTAGTTAGGTTGCTTTCGAATGGAGAGATGGAAATAGAAAAGGTCCAAAAGGATGGATGTTCATTCGCTTCAATGACTTATCTTGCCTCTAGAGAAGAAGGCCTACCCGCTTGGGTGCTTCTGCAATACATAGCGTATATAAAGTGATAGTTCTTTGTCGGGTGTGTTAGCATTGGATCCCTTTCTCTCCCGTGCCCTTCTGGGCAGTACAAACAAATATGGAATGAGCGATAGTTCTTTGTCGGTTGTCTTGGTATTGGATCATTTTCTTTCTCGTGCCCTTCTCAAGCTAAAACTTCGTTTAATCTACGCATTTTGGAACTATATTCGAATGAAATTCAAAGCCTACTTTTGCATGTTCCATTCGTGCATCTGTTGCTTCCTTGTCTTTCTAGTTGCTACGTTTTAGAGCACTCCTGACCATGATGTGGTATAGGTGGTATAGGGAATGATAATAATTGAAAGAAGAGAAAGTACCATAGTGAGAATAAGAACTGCTATGTTGCCATGGTGACTCAAGTCAAAGTATTCCGAATATTGTTGGGGATTAGAACATGATAAGTAATCCCGCCCAAGATCAATCACAATCACATAAATACGGAATAAACAACGAAGAGGAGAGAAAGAGAGACAATCGCACGCACAAACACAAGGTTTACGTGGTTCGGCAAGTTGTGCCTACGTCTATGGGATCACACACTTCACTATTAATTGAAGGTTACAAAGAAGAAAAGAGCCTGGAAGATAGTTTACAGAAGAACATAAGTTAAAACATAAAACTCCACACACAGCGGCTGCAACCCTAGCAACTTATAAATATATTCCCGCACAGACAGATTAATCGGTCTCATAAACGGATCGAATTGTCTAAAGACGGATCGATCGGTCTATCATGCGATTTTTCACTGTTTTCGGTTTCTCACCTGCAGACGTGACCGATCGATCGGTCTAAACCACCGATCGATCGGTCTAACTCAAAGAAGGGTTTTTCTTCACATCTCAACAATTCTCCTACTTGAAGCAAAACCACTCCAAACCTTGAGAAATTCCATTAGCTTCATCAACACCTTGAAACCACCAACACAACCACTTAAACCTGTGCGACCCAACCTCCTGTCTTCTATCCCTGAAGACCAACAGAAGCTGCCTCAGTTTCTCCACTGTCACAACCTTTGTGAACACGTCTGCAGGATTCTCGTTCGTATGAACCTTCTCTAAATTGAACTGCCCATCTTCCAGTTGAGACCGAATAAAATGATACTTAATATCAATATGTTTGGTTCTTGACTGAAATGCCGAGTTCTTTGCCAGGTGTATAGCACTCGGACTGTCGCTATACAACTGACACATGTCCTGACCTCTTCTCAATTCTTTCAAGAAACCTTTTAGCCAAATTAGCTCTTTACACACTTCAGTGGCTGCGACATATTCTACCTCAGTGGTAGAGATTGTCACTATCTTTTGCAATTTGGAAACCCAGCTTACTGCTACACTGCCCAGGGTAAACACATACCCTGTAGTACTTTTCCTGCTGTCAATGTCCCCAGCTAGGTCTGAATCCACGAACCCTTTCAGCTGAATACCCGAGCCCTCGTAACACAAAGCATATCCTGTGGTACCCCTGAGATACTTCAGAATTCACTTCACTGCTTCCCAGTGTTCCTTGCCCGGATTTGACATGAATCTGCTCACAACTCCCACTGCATGGGCAATATTCGGCCTCGTGCAGGTCATGGCATACATCAAGCTACCTACGGCTGACGCGTACGGTACCCATGCCATGAAGTTCCTGTCTTCATCTGTGATAGCTCCTTGTTTCTTTGAGAGTCTAAAGTGACTTCCCAAAGGTGTGCTAACTGGTTTAGCACATTTTATGTTGAAACGCTGCAGGACCTTTTCAACATACTCCGACTGCGAAAGTCTTAACTTCCGACTCTTTCTGTCCCTGCTGATCCTCATCCCGAGTATCCGTTTGGCTTCTCCCAAATCCTTCATAGTGAATTCCTGAGGTAGTTGTGCCTTGAGATTCACAATCTCATTTATGCTAGAGCCTGCAATCAGCATGTCATCTACGTATAGCAAAAGAATCACATACGAGTTGTCAAACCTCTTGATATAGTAGCAATGGTCACCATGGCATCTACTGAACCCTGTATCTGCCATAAAGCTGTCAAACCGCTTGTACCACTGCCTAGGAGCCTGTTTCAGTCCATACAAGTTTTTCTTCAGTCTGCACACCATTTTCTCCTTTCCTTTAACCAAATATCCCTGTAGCTGCCGCATATAGATCTCTTTTTCCAGGTCACCGTGGAAAAAAGCTGTCTTGATATCTAGCTGCTCCAGATGCAAGTCTTCTGTAGCCACTATATTCAGAACGGTCCTGATGATGGATATTTTCACAACTAGTGAAAATATCTCTGTGGAGTCAATTCTCGGCTTCTGCTGAAAACCCTTGACTACCAGTCTCGCCTTGTACTGCTTGCTACCATCAGTTTCTTCTTTCAGCCTGTAGACCCACTTGTTCTGCAGTGCTGACTTACCCTTGGGCAATTGAACCAGATCCCAAGTCTTGTTGGATGACAGAGATTGCAACTCTTCATCCATTGCATGCTCCCACTCGCCCTTTGCCTCTGTTTGCAAAGCCTCTTCGAAGCATTCTGGTTCACCACTGTCTGTCAACAACAGGTAATGCAATGAAGGTGAGTATCTAACTGTAGGTCTGCTGACTCTAGTAGATCTCCCGATTATGGGAGTTTGTGGTTCTGACTGTGGAGTTGGCTGTCCGTTCACATCCCGGGGTTCCAGGACTTTGTTAGACGATCTCTCAAACTCAGCATAGTCTGACTCGTCTACTGTCTCATCCTTCTAATCTTGTCTATTTTTATACAAAACAGACTCGTTGAAAACCACATCCACACTCCTCACTATTTTCCTGCTTTCTGGATCCCACAGCCTAATAATCGTAGCTATCTGTACCATAGTCCACAAACACATTTTCGAGACTTGGGGTCTAACTTCCCCATGTTCTCTGACTCAACATGCACATAGGCTATGCAACCAAAAATGCGTAAATGGGAAATCTTTACCTCTTTTCCGGTCCAGGCTTTTTCTGGTAGACGAAAATTCAGTGCAACTGAAGGCTCCCTGTTAATCAAGTATGCTGCTGTGTTCACTGCGTCTGCCCAGAACTGCTTTGGCAACCCGGCATGTAGCCTCATACTCCGAGCACGCTCCATGATCGTCCTGTTCGTGCATTCTGTCACTTCGTTCTGTCTAGGCTTCATCGGAACAGTTTTCAGTCTCCTGATTCCGTTAGCTGTACAATAATCTTTAAATTCTCTGCTGCAGTACTTGCCGCCGTTATCAGACTTCATACACTTTAGTTTCAGACCTGTCTCATTTTCCACATATGCTTTCCAGTTCTTGAAAATTCTAAACACGTCTGATTTATTCTTACAAAAGTAAACCCATAACTTTCTGGTAGCATCATCAATGAAAGTTACAAAATATCTTGAGCCACCGATAGAGAGTACTTGAATAGGTCCACATTACATCTGTATGCACCAGTTCCAATCTGTCTGATTATGAAGTCTTCACCTGCTTTGTAAAGCTGACTTTTTTCTGTTTCCCGAAGACGCAATCTTCACAGAATTCCAAATCCACTGACTCAATACCCGGTAGCTTCTCTTTCTGTGCCAGAACTCTCATCATCTTTTCACTCATGTGACTGAGACGCCTATGCCACGCGCTGGTGTCTCCTTTTGATGCTGCCACTGTTATGCTACTGCAAGAACCCGAAGATACATACAGTGTACCCTCATTCCCTCGAGCCAAAACTAATGACCCTTTGCTCATCTTCCAGAAATTTTCCCCAAAAGTCGTCACGATTCCAGATTCTGACAATTGGCCTACTGAGATCAAATTCCTCATTAGACTTGGCACGTGTCTAACGTCCTTCAGCTTCAGTACTGTACCGTTGTCCTGTGTGATATGTACTTCACCCTTCCCAACTATACTGCAAGCTTCATCGTCTCCCAGATAGACTTTTTCAAAATTTTCCTTCACATACCCGTGAAGTATATCCATGCGGGGAGTGGCATGGAATGATGCTCCCGAGTCAATAATCCAAGATTCAGTTCGATAGTCCAATGCACAAATCAAAACATCTGTATTTTCCTCATAAGAAACATTAACAGTTGCCTTACCACCTTGATTTGTGTCGTCGCGCTGCTTTTTCGGAGCTTTACAGTCAGTCCCTTTTGAGATGACCTTTCTGTCCACAGTTCCAACATTCAACTGACTTCTCCTGAGTTTGTGATTTGCCCCGTGATTTGGATCTATGGTTTCCTCGGACTATCTGTCTTTCTCCCTCTACCATCGGCGTTCAACACTGGCCCTGATGTTGATCCTTCACCTGTTGATCTGCGGCGTGATTCCTCTCCAAAGATGAAACCTGCAACCTCCTCCAATTTCAACTTGGACGAGGAGTTGCTAACTGCGACAACCAAGCCGCTCCAGCTTTTTGGTAAGCTGGACAGGAGAGCTAAGGCTCTAACCTCATCATCAAAATTGATCTCAACTGACTCCAACTGGTTTACAATGGAGCTGAACTCGTTGAGATGCTATGCTATAATAGCATCGTCCGTCATCCTTAGATTGAATAGCCTCTTCATCAGATATAGCTTATTTGATGCAGAGAGCTGATCATACATCTTTTCCAACGCCGCCAGCTAGTCTGTCGTCGTCTTTTCTTTTGCGATATTGGAGATTACCGACGGTGCGAGATTGAGTCGCACGGTCCCCAAAGCCTTTCGATTCAATATCTCTCACTCGGTTTGTGTCATCTTCTTCGGTTTCTCCCCAAACAGCGGTTGGAACAAGTCCTTCTGATACAAAACGTTCTCGATCTGCATCCTCCAAAGGGCAAAGTTCGAACCATTGAACTTGTCGATCTTGATCTTCCCGTCGTCTGCCATGTTGTGATCTTCACCCTCCTAACTCGGAGCTCTGATACTAGTTGTTGGGAATTAGAACGCGATAACTAATCCCGTCCAAGATCAATCGGAATCACACAAATACGGAATAAACAACGAAGAGGAGAGAAAGAAAGACAACCGCACGCATAAACACAAGATTCACGTGGTTCGACAAGTTGTGCCTACGTCCACGGGATTACACACACTATTGATTAAAGGTTACAAAGAAGAAGAGAGTCTGGGAGAGAGTTTACAGAAGAATAGAAGTTAAAATATAAAACTCCATACACAGCAGCTGCAACCCTAGCAACTTATAAATATATTCCCGCGCAGACGGATTAATCGGTCTCATAGACGGATCGATCGGTCTATCAAGCGGTCTTTCACTGCTTTCGGTTTCTCACTTGCAGACGTGACCGATCGATCGGTCTAAACCACCGATCGATCGATCTAACCCAAAGAAGGGTTTTTCTTCACATCTCAACAAATATCACTATGCGGACTGCAGACACTTGATTACTTGATTACTTGACCAAATCACAACAAACAATAAATACACAACGATCACGTGGGATTTTTCTAACTAAAGCCAAGATTAAGCTATCGAGAGGCCTTTTATTTATCCTTTGTTAATTAAATAAAAAGTTATAATTGCCCCCACTATTAGAAGAAGAAACCATGTCCCATGGTTTCACCAAATTTATTGTTGCCCTGATTGTTTCTTTATTATAATGGTATATATAACCTGCACATAATGATTCATCAATTAAAAATCTCTGCCAAGCATGATCAAGGCCATTTATTGCTAGGGTTCTAGTACTGATTGCCAAGTGAACTGCTCTTCGTCACATTTGAGATGCTGGCACCAAGAAATGCTAAACAAACTAAAGCCTATGTAAAGGCACCTGGTAAACTAAAATAAAGATTTTGGTGTATGGCAAAAAAGTATCATTTGCCAAAAAAAAAAATGAAGGAATGATGTAGGGAGTCTTTAATTTTGGGCTAAATTACACAAATAGTCCCTATAGTTTAGCCTGAACTCTACTTGGATCTTGTAGTTTTCTATTTGAACAGACAAAATCCTACAGTTTCAAGCAAGTTTCAATGTAGCCAGGCAAATGCAATGGAAAATGGTTAATTTCACCTTCCTCCCAATGCAATGTGTTATCCATATTTAATCGGCGAAGCCATAAATTCTTTACTCTCTCTTCTTTCTCTCTCTAATCTAAACCACCACGCATCACCACCTTCGTCATTCATAACAATCACAATAATCACCACTTCTAACCTTCATTATCCATACTATTCTTTTCCACTATAATCATCACTTTATTCCACCATAACCACCACCACCACCACCTTCTCTGTAATCCAAACCACTTCACCAATGAACCACAACTGTGGCTAGGTCCACCTTATCCCATACTTCTTCTATCTAAAACTGGGTGTTGCATGGACTCTCTAATTCCCTAGCACACCCAAGCTCACTAGATATTACTAGAGTCGGAGTATGGCATATGTGTTCCCATGCCCAAATTGGACACTTGATTTTCTTTAGGTTTTTTGAAGAATGAAGAAGAAATTCACATTTGACAGAATAAGAAATTTTCTAGCTCTCACATTGATGGAAGATAGTCTCTTTCCTGAAATCCCTTTTAATTTGTATTGCATTTCTAAGCAATGACAAAATTGTATGCTGTTGATGTAAAAAGAAAAAAAAATGTTAAGAGTATTATAGGATATATATATATATATATATATTATATAGAAAATGTGTCTCTCTTAAACTTCTCCAAATACTCAATTTTAAAACCTCACAAAAAATTGGCACTCTATTTCCTATGCGGCACACTATTATCTCCCCAACTCACTGCCCTCTTTTTTTGAATTTGCTTTAATTTTTAATATCAATTGTCCTTTCCCTCTCAACCTTCTTTTTAAACCTCCCACTCTCATATTCAGAACCTATTAAATATTTAAATATTAACGTTAAAATATATAAATGATGTTTTTACTTTAACACATTTTTATCTATTAATTTTCTTTGCCTTTTATTTTTATATGTTGTTTTATGAATCTCGTGTGAAAAACTGGAGTTGGTAACGAATTGTACCTAGAGGGGGTGAATAGGGTCAAAGGCCAATTTTAATTTTTGAAACTGAACCAATTAACAATCGAAACACAACAGATGAAATATAACAGGAACACGTGATATTTTACATGGAAAACCTATGAGAAAAAATAGCACACCGTGGACCAACCCACCAACAATTGTTACTATTGGATAAAAAGTTATAATAGGATTATAGGAATTACTAATCCTTATTTGGTACACTTTACTCTGAACGTTCTCTGCAACCTTCGACGAACTCACTTTTTTAAATCTGTATACTCTAGTTGATGCAAAATGATATCAAGTTCCTAACCCTATAATCTTACACCACCCGCTGTGTCTAGTGGATAACCAATGATGTTTAGTACATATTCCATGTCTAGCATTGTGTGGTGAACTAATAGCAGTGTTCAGCGGACGTTGTACGTTTAACGTTATACAGCTGAAGTCAAACACTCACTAGCACACCACATTTTTTAAACTATAAATCATGATTTTTTCAATTCATTCCTAGAGACCCGTGCCTATGAAAATAATGCAATTAGAATTGTGATGTGAAACTATAAGGTCAAATGGCTTTAAACCTTTGAAATCCTAATTGGTCCTTCTCAATTTGGTGGCCATTTTTCATTTTCCTTAGTTTTAAAACCTAAAAGTAGAATGTTTTTCCATACTAAATCTCCTTCTAAAAAAACTGACTTTTACATTTTTATTAAAAGTCCTTTCAATTTTCTTTTTTGGGTTTGTTTGTTATGTGGATTTTAAGATATTAGAATTTATACACTCAAACTACTAATCTTACATTTATTTTCCAATATTGAACTATACAATGCAGAAAATACGCAAAAAGTATAAAAAGACAAAAATACCTGATAGAACTAGAGCGATGAGGTTGTCGTTTTCACTTTTTAAATATGCTAAAATTTCAAAAAAAGATAAAAAAAATACTACACTACAACACTCCTCAAAAGCTCAAAAGTACAAACTCCAATACTATTGTCTTATGTAAATTGCCAATTACTTGAACACCGTGCATTGCACAGATAATACCCTGGAACATATTTAAATTTGCATATGGTATCTAACTTTTGAATACATATTCTCATATGAAAGATTAAGGGTTAGGGAAGTTGGACATGTGCATACCCTAACCTAATCTTGTACTTGAGTCTATGCAACATATCAGCAACACTTTGGCAACTCTTTTATGCTCTCTTTTTGTCTCTAGACTGGAGACCCTCCTTTGTCCTTATAGGAATGTATTAGTTTATGACCGTGCTAAATCTCTCCAAAGAGCTAATTTTCTATTTTTTATTATTAGAGGAGGTGTTGCCATTGGTACTACTATTATTCTACACAATCTTGATTTGAAACTTTTGGCCAACTTCTGGGTTAACATTTTTTTTTGTTATATCAAGAGAAAGCACCTAGAAAGGACAACATCCCATGTCCACAAAAGCAATTTTTTTTTTCTTTTGATAAGTAATACCCACCAGAACATTGATGTAAGAAAGAGGAAATCATCTTTTGGGCTTGCCATGTGGTTCGAAAGGCTAGTGTTCTGATAAATCAAAAGCTTGAATTCAAGGAGGGAAGTATTCACTTCACCAAGAAGATGAATTAGTATTATTCTCGGCAACAGGAAAAATTACAATTCTCAATGGAAGAAAAATTGAAACAGAATTATTTTTTCACAGCCCTTCTTCCTACTGCTACTCCCTTATATCCACCCTTCTCCCCTCTCGGCAATCCTAACCAACTAACAATTAACTAAGTCTTCAACTAACTCTAACTAACTATCTAACTAATCAAATGCAAATTGACTCTTTAGCTCCAGCTTATTTCCAGCTCTTATTCCACTGAACGTAACATTACCCACCCCATCAAGAAACCTTGTCCTCAAGGTTGGAAGGTAGGAAATTTATTCTGAATATCATATAAAAACTCCCATGTAGCATCAGGGGAATTGGACCACTGAATCAGCACCTGAATGACAGGCTTATTGTGCCGCTTAACCATTCGTCTGTCAAGTATAGCCACTGGTTCCACTCGAAATTGACCCTCAGACCCAACTGTGGGCAGAGTCGTCTGCACCACTATATGATCTCCGACCTTTTTTTTGAGACATGAAACGTGGAAAACAGGATGAATCTTAGCATCCGGCGGCAACTGCAATTTGTATGCAACAGGGCCCAATTTTTGAATGACTTGAAATGGTCCATAGAACTTGGGACTAAGCTTAGTTCTGGTTCTCAAAGAAACAGAATATTGTTTAAAGGGCTGCAATCGCAAATATACCCAATCACCAATATCAAAGGATCTCTCAGTCCTGTGGCCATCCGCGAGTTGTTTCATTCGAACCTGTGATTGCTCCAAATGCTCCTTCAACAAGTTCAACATTCTGATTCTATCTACAAGACAATCATCAACTGCCGCCACCATAGAAGTACCCAACATGTAATGTTTAAGGGATGGTGGAGATTGACCATACACAGCCTCATAAGGAGTAAGACCAGTAGAGATGTGAAAAGTGGTGTTATACCACCACTCAGCCAAGGACAAATATTTGGACCATTGTTTGGGTCTATCACCCACCACATTTCTCAAGTAATTTTTCAAACACCGATTAATGACTTCGGTTCGTCCATCCGTTTGGGGATGATATGAGAAACTCAAACAAATTTGTGTTCCCTGTAATCTGAAAAGTTCACTCCAGAATTTGCTAGTGAATATAGGATCTCTGTCAGAAATAATTGAGGAAGGCATACCGTGCAATTTAAAAACATTGTCCAAAAAAACTTGAGCTACCTCTGTGGCAGTATAAGGATGTGATAAAGGAGAAAAATGGGCATACTTGCTCAGTCGATCAGCCACCACAAAAATAACATGTTTCCCATGGGAATTTGGGAGGCCTTCAATAAAATCCATTGATATATCAGTCAATAATCTAGTAGGAACTGGCAGAGGCTGCAGCAACCCTGGAGAACTGACGTGTTCACTTTTGTTCCTTTGACAAATATCACATGCTGCCACAAACTTTAAGACATCCCCCTTCATACCTTTCCAATAAAAAGGCTTGCTTCAATCTTTTATAGGTCCTGTCTCCTCCAGAATGGCCTCCAATAGGGGTCGCATGGTGTTCATTGATGAGCTTGCTTCTGAGATCTGCAGAATTTTCCACCATTAACCTAGTTTTGTAATATAACAACCGATGCTGCCATACAATATGAGGATGTTTGGTAGGCTTCTTCTGTAACTCTACATTGATTTCTTGTAACTTTTCATCCTTAGTTATACTTTCCTGCAATTCTTTGACCCATCCTCCCACAACAATTGAAATGCTCACAGAACTGGCCTCTATCTCACTAGCAGCATCCTCAATTTTCCTAGATAATGCATCAGCAACCCTATTTTCAATCCCCTTCTTGTAAACAATCTTATAGTCATAGCCCAAAAGTTTAGATAGCCATTTTTGTTGCATGAGGGTTGTTATTCTTTGCTCCATTAAATACTTGAGACTTAGGTGTTCAGTTCTTACCTGGAAATGCCTACCTAAGAGATAATGCCTCCACTTATTGACTGCCATGACCAAGGCTAGCAATTCCCTTTCATAAGTGGACAAACCCAAATTTTTAGATGATAATGCCTTACTAAAAAAGGCTATTGGCCTTCCTTCCTCCATTAAAACAGCACCCACACCCCTACCAGAAGCATCACATTCGATAACAAACAATTTGTTAGTCTGGAAGAGTCAAAACTGGGGTTGTGATCATTGATTGTTTGAGTTTTTTAAAAGCTTGTTCAGCTTCCTCATTTCATTTAAAAGCATCTTTCTTCAGCAATTCTGTAAGTGGCTGGCTTATTTTACCATAATCCTTCACAAACCTTCTATAATAGCTTGTTAATCCCAAGAACCCTCTCAATGCTTTAAGAGTTTTGGGCTGTGGCCAATGAACCATACAGTCTATTTTAGAAGAATCTGCAGCCACACCTTGATCTGAAATGGTATGTCCCAAATACTCAATTTGAGTTTTACCAAATGCGCATTTTGACATCTTAGCATACAATTGGTTCTCTCTAAGCTTACTTAGTGTGAGCCTCAAATGATGAAGGTGATCCTTCCACGAATTGCTATAAATCAGGATATCGTCGAAGAACACTAAAATGAACTTCCTCAAATATGGTTTGAATGCCTCATTCATTAGGCTCTGAAAGGTGGATGGAGCATTAGTCAGCCCAAATGGCATGACCAAAAACTCGTAATGACCTTCATACGTTCTGAAAGCTGTCTTTTCAATGTCTGCTTCATCCATTCTGATTTGGTGATATCCGGATCTTAAATCCAACTTAGAATAAAATATGGTACCTTGTAATTCATCTAACAGCTCATCTATGATAGGGATTGGATATTTGTCCTTGATGGTTTCTCGATTTAAAACCCTATAATCAATTGATAAGCCAAAAGCTTGAATTCAAGAAGAAAGAAAAGAATTCACTTCACAGAGAAGATGAATTAGTTTTATTCTCGGCAACAGGAAAAATTACAATTCTCAATGGAAGAAAAATTGAAACAGAATTATTTTTTCACACTCCTTCCTACTGCTACTCCCTTATATCCATCCTTCTCCCTTCTCGGCACAACCGAATTCTAACAACTCTAACTAACTTCTCAACTAACTCCAACTAACTACGTAGCAAATTGACTCTTTAGGCTGTCCTCATCTTCCAGCTCTTCAGCCAGCTTTTAGCTGCAGCTCATTTCCAGCTCTTATTCTACCGATCGTATCAGGAAGAGATGGAGAGGGTGAGTAGAGAGGGAGGGGTGGGGGCGACATGATGACATAGTCAAAGGTGAGGAAAGGGTGGGTAGATGGTGGTTGGGGGGTGACGGCAGAGGGGGTTTCCAGAGCTAGGGTAGGTGGTAGTGCCTGGGTAGGGTTAGGGTTTAGAGAATAGGAATAGATATATTTTGGGTAATAAAGTGGATGTATAAAGGAACATGTAAAAATTCAAAATTTAAAGTGGGTGTACATAGTAGGTGGGCGGATAAAGCATTTTTTTTTAAGTGTATTTAAAATCACTCTTGTAACGCTTCATCTTTGAAATAGTAAAAGGGAAATTCATATTTACCCCGAGTGCTTCTAACACTCAAAACCTTTGGTTTCTCTCTAACACACCTTCGTTGGGCTGTTATTTTCCAAGGTATTGCTTACAAAAGTTGAGCTCAATATTCTGATCCTATTTGCCGTGTTCCTTGTAGCAGAAGGGGAGTAGCTTTGAAGCTGAACCTCGCTGCTCTTTTCTCGAAGGTGCTAGGGACGTTGCTGTTCTAGAGGCAATGCTCGAATCTGGAAGGAGGAAAGGAGCTCTAGTCCAGGTGATAAGGTTTTAGTATCATTTTTGGATCATTTTAGGATAATAATACATTTACCAGGATTTAAATGCTTTACAATTCGCGATTTTGAAGAACTTGTGATGGTTCTCTAGCATGATAAAGTTGAAACTGGTGCATAAGGATATGCAAGTATTTGTTTGAGGAGATCATTCTGTAACAATGGCTTCGAATCTATTTAATGTATGAACTGTTGAATAATGATGATTTGATTTTTCATTTCTCCTCTCAATGGGACATGTACTCTTAAATGTTGTGTCGTTGCAGAATGAGTTTTGGAAAAAGATATATGAATATATGTGTAGAATGGATTGATATTTGCAAAAGTGGTAGATTTGAGATTGGAAAATAGCATCTGGAGAAATTATTGGATGTCATTTAGGAAAATGTTAACTACTGTCTAATATAATGGATAAATAATGTATGAATATTTTGTTTTTATTTTGTTTGATTAATTGTTATTATACACTTAATGACAACATATACCCATTTTATTATGCATTTGGTAATTTAATTTTAAGTTAAATTTTTTTTAGTTTAAAGTCGCTTTAAGTCTAAAATGTCAAAAGTTCGTTCGGGAGAAGTATAGAGTGATTTTAAGTTAAAAGCTTAAAGTGACTACTTTACTCAAAAGCAAAAATTTTGGTTTAAAGTTGTTATAATTTTTTAAGATTTATTTTTAGATAATTTTATGTTCAATATAGATATTGTTTGATAGATTTTGATGAGTACATTTTAAAAATATATTTTTTATAAAAAATAAATTTGTTTAACAAAAGTTATGATATTTTAAAAAAATAAAAAAAAATATATGAAGTAAAAAAAGCTAAAAGCTTTTGAATTGAAAAATGTAATTTTTTAGCTTTCTGAATTTTAAGTAAAAAAACAAAAAATCTGGTTTTAAACCAGTTTAAAGCCGGTTGCCAAACGAGGCCTATACAAGCACATTGCTTTCTCTCCTTTTTCTGTAACAATTTCCACACGTCGTAGCACCACTGTATATTTGATCATTAAGGATAGCACCACTATTTATTTGGTCTCAATCGATCATATGGTTGTGCCAAATGTAGTTGGGGAGGGCGGAGGGGTGGAGGGGGTGGTGGAGTGGTGGCAAGGTGGTGGTTGTGGCATAACCGTAGGAATAACAATAGCGAATACATTAGCAATAATAGAGTGGTGATAAGGTAGCGGTAGTGTTACTGGTGGATTGATAGTGTTTAGAACGCTCTTTACCTTTAAAAAGTGAATATTTTTTAACAAAATTAATTTATTTTTTATTAATTATGAAAAAAATAATGCTCATCATTCATCGTTTTAGTTTTTTTTTTCAGCCACAGCAGAAATAATCTAAGGCCTATAGGATTAGAAGAAATCTAAGGGTAAAGATTTAAATGGTAGAATCAATAACAAATTATTAATTTTTATTTATTTATTTAAAGTATGTTCTTACTGATAAGACTCAATTTGTGATTAATTATGTATTTTAAATTTGTGTAGGTAGCCAAACTATTATGATAAAAGATAAAATTTGGTATACCTTATTTGTAGTAGTATATAAAAATTAAGGATTTTCAGTCAAATGTTTAAAAAAATAAATTTTAATACGTAAAATTTATCAACAAAATTTTTAACGCACGACATTTAATTGTCTACAATATAGATAAATTTAATACAACTAGATAAATCTATCTGTTAAATAAAATAAGTCTAAGTAACAGATAAATTTTTCTGTTTCGTGAAACAAGCACAATTTGCTGAATAGATAAATTTATCTGTTCCTTTTTAGTATTGACAAATATTTGACAGATAAATTTATCTGTTCATTTCTAGTATTAATAAATATTAGACAGATAAATTTATCTGTTTAGTGAAACAAACATAATTTGACAAATAAATTTATCTGTCCGCTTATTTATGCAAGACAGATAAATTTATCTATGTACGTTATACGCGTTTTGAAAAGTATACTATTTTTCATATAAATAAATTTATCTGTCTACTTATTTAAACAGACAAATAAATTTATCTGTATGTTTTAAAAATTGCACAGGTAAATTTATCTGTTCAAGCGTCTAATTGAATCTCGAGCATTAAAATTAGACTTCGCGCGTTAAATTTTTTTATAGTAGATACAAAATAAAATCGTCATTATTTTAAAAATCTAAAACTAATTTTTGATAAAAATTAATATATCTATTCTGAAGATTAAGACCAAAACATTGATATTAATTTCTTATTCTTACGAATTGCTTTGTCAATGTCATCTATTGTTTTAAAACCAAATTTTGTTACCTACTCTAACTTTGACTACCATTGACAAATAGAAAATGAATGAAAGGAAAAGGATATAGTGACATTAGGTGCATGGACCAACCGTAAACCATTTCTCTAATTCCAAAATTTATTTAAATTATTAAAAGACTATTGGTTGTTGGGCTGATAAGAAACTGAAATCATGTTGTTTATAATATTTTTAAAATAATTTGAATTGAGGAAAAAAAAATTTCTTCCTAGTACGAAATGTTGATAAAAAGAATTAACTTCTTTTTCAAAATTGTGGTTAGGGCTCTTTAAAAAAATCGATAAAACCAAAGAATCCAAATCAATCCATACCATGTCGATTGGTTCGATTTTGTATTGAATTAATTTGATTTTGGTTCTAAAATATGTATACGGTAAACTACGAATCGATTTACGGATTTAAAGCAACGGTTTCGATTCCGAACCAAATCAAATTGAAGTTTTTAATTTAATATTATATATATATATATATATATATATATATATTGAATCCGCTTTGTATTGAATGAATTTGAATTTTTATGTTGAATTTTAAAATTTATTTATTTATTTTAAATTTTAATACGATTTTTGCTAAATTTTAGCACTTTACACAGAAATAAAGTATATTAGTAAAATAGTGATTTTGAATCAGAATCGAACTGTGAATAATAAGTTTTGTTTGATTTGGTTTGATTCTACATATTACATGGTTTGATTTGATCTTAAAATTATTAAAATTGTAAAAACCAATTTAATTCTTGAATTTATACAAAAATTAATCTAAATCGGACCGTGTACCCCGTTAATTGCGGTCTTATGAAGTCCACATTCTCTTCACAAGTTTAATTGACCCTTCAATTAATTAAAAAGAATCCAAACCTGCAACCATAAAATAAATAAATAAATAAAATAAAATAAGAATTTCTAAACGAGAAATTATTGATGATTTGGGACGAATAATTCGAAAATCATTAAAGTGACATATTTTATGTAGAATTCATGCATTTAATCATAGACTTTAGATAGATGGTATTTTTCAAAATTAATTTTTGCCAAATAATTATTTTTTATTTTAATAAAAAAATTAGTTTTGCTTTAAAATTTTATATTTCTAAAATTTCTCCCATCATAAAAATTTGAAAAGGTAAAGAATATAATTACAGACAAATTTCACAAAAGACAACAATAACTATTTTCAACCAAAAATAATATTTTCATCTTTAATATATTATTTTTTCAATTTTGATAAAAAAATTTGAAAATTTTTTCATGACAAGAAAAATTTGATAAAATAAATAAATTGTACTAAAATATAAAAAAAATCTTTAAAAAATAGTTATTTTTCACTTGTTCAACAAATAACATCATCTCAAAAAAAAAAAATAAAACACCGTAAACGAGTAGTTACAATTACTGCAAAGTCCTTTGTCTCGAACCATTTGATAGTTGGGACTTTCCACCAAAAGGTTAAAAAAATAAATTTTATGGCGTAAAATTTATTAATAAAATTTTTAATGTATGAAGTTTAATTACTCATAATATAGATAAATTTAACACAAATAAATATAAGTTTAGACAGATAAATTTATTTATTTCATGAAATAAGTATAATTTACTAGATAGATAAATTTATCTGTTCTTTTTCAATATTGATAAATATTAGACAATAAATTTATGTATTCATTTATAATATTGATAAATATTAGACAGATAAATTTATCTGTTTAATAAAATAAGCACAATTTTACAGATAAATTTATCTGTCTACTTACTTATACAAGAAAAATAAATTTATCTGTGTATTTTATACATATTTTGAAAAGATATAGCATTCTTTATACAGATAAATTTATATGTATACTTATTTATCTGTATACAAGACAGATAAATTTATTTATGTACTTTATACATATTTTAAAATTTTATAAATAAATTTATCTATTCTAAGATCTAACTGAATCTTGCTCGTTAAAACTGAACCTCGAATGTTAAATTTTTTTTATAGTAGATAAAAATTAAAACCAACGCTACTTTAAGAATTTAAAATTAATTTTCTATTAACACTTTTCTTTCGTTTGGTTGATTAAAAACATTATTATTTTATTTTTTTGTTACGTTGTTGCTGAAAAATGTAAATTAAATTTTTTTGTGAGCAACGTTTTCTTATAAAATAGATTTTGTAAAAAAAAAAAAAAAGATTATGCATCATAAAAAATTAAAAATTAAATTTTTTACTAATTTAATTTCTAATAAACTAAACAATTAATAGAATTAATTCTTTTATATTTTATTTTACTTTTCTCTTTTTTTTTTCTTTCAATTTTCTAGTAAATCATTTTGAGTGAGTTTGGTTGAGCTCCTTCTAAATAACTTATTTTTTTTCATTTCTGTATTTGTTTTATATTAGTGTTTAAATATTTTTCTTTTTAACTTTTCTCGCGGTAACAAATTTAGAAGTGTTATTTTTTGACTAATTTTTAAAACGGTTAACAAAAAAAGT